>VDFB02193144.1:44797-104349 GCA_007258455.2 Sequoia sempervirens
ATACATCATTAAACTAAACTATGTACATACATACAAATTTCAAAATTTAAGAACTATATGCAAATTTTTAATACATGTGTACATAGTAAACAATATACTTGAAACATTCACAAAAAGCTCATTTTATGTCTAACACACACACACACACGCATATATATATTACAATTTTCCAACAAGAGAAATCATGATCTAGTAGATAGTCATAAAATATATACTATTATGTATTGTTCATTATAAGTTCATAAATTCCACCAAATTCATAAATTCATGTCACTAAAAATATCCATCTAGAACCAAAATCATAAATTCACATCTCTAAAAATATCCATCCAACCAAATTTATGAATTCATCACACAAAATATCCATCGTTCACCAAATTCATAAATTCATAACTATTTAAGATCATTGTCTTAATTTAGAAACTATTGTGGCTTTCTACTGCTTCTCTTCATTTCTTTGTGTTTTCCTTTTCAGAATCGGAAGTTCTCCTCTCCTCTAGCCATTTTCAATGCTCATCTAAGATCCCATCCATAGCCCTGGCAGCATCAATAAGGGTTTGCATCCTAGATGCAAACATCCTCACAGGTGGTGCGACACATTCTTCATTTTGAATAATGTTGATTTGATCTTGGATGGTTCTCACATTGGCATTGATTCATGCTTGCAAACGAGCATCATCAATTTCAGGTGGTGGAGGTGGGGGGTTACGAGGTGGAGTGGGTGGAGGTGGAGGTGAAGGTGGTGGAGATGGATGGCGTGGAGGTGGATTGTGAATATTATTGAATCGATCCATGCGATATTTAAGATATGAGTGAACCTACATTAGATTTGTAATTTCAAAATGTAAGATACATGTTTAGGAAATACATTTAAACCATTCAATATAAATGGCCTTTAATTGAATACAAATGATAAAATGTGTAAGCCTCATTTATGTCTAAGGCATGTTACTTGAATGAAAATACAATTAACTATTAATATAGGACAATTTATGAATGTTATAGGGTTTACAATTTAGAGTTTAGGATTTAGGTTTTAGGGTAATACGATGGCTTAAGGGGATCTATGTAGTAAGGTCCTAGTACAAAATGGCATGGCTTTTAAGTGAATAAAATTTGGTGAATAACTTATTTGATCCCCTTAATAAATGTCATAGTAGGACCCCTTAAGAAATCGATTTATGATTTAGGGTGATAGGATGGCTTAAGGGGATCTATGTCTAGTGAGGTCCTAAAAGAAAATGACATGGCTCAAGTGAATAAAATTTGGTGAAGTTGCCCAAGGCAACCAAATTTCATTAAGAGTCTAAGAAAAAATTATGGCTTTAGGGTTTAGGGTTTAGAGTTTAGAGTTTAGGGTTTAGGGTAATAGGATAGCTTAAGGGGAACTATGTAGTAAGATCCTACAACAAAATTACATGGTGTAAGGGAGTGAAATTTGGTGGAGTTGCCTAAGGAAACCAAATTTCATTTTAAGGTCCTAGGACAAAATTAATGCTTTAGTGTTTAGGGTTTAGATTTTAGAGTTCAGGGTTTAGGGTTTACAGAACTTAGGGTGAAGTTTTGGTGCCCCTTGGAATATAATGAACTTGCAAGTTAGTGAAGAACATTTTCTTGTGGAATAGTTGATTGAGATAGCTCTTGTTTCAACTAACCAACCTAGATCATGAAATCTCATTCACATTATAATCTTGCACAATCTTATTATTGTTAATTTAGTTTGCCTTGAACCTTCACCAAGGCCCGAGAACTATTTGATCCTTAAATGTCATATTAAGGACCCCTTAAAATCGATTCTACGATTTAGGGTGATAGGATGGCTTAAGGGGATCTAGATGTGTAGTGAGGTCCAAATTTAGTCATAGTGTGACCTCATTGGTTCATAGCTCTAGGCCAAAAGTTTTTACCCCTCTAATAAAAAAAAGTATCATGTTAAAAATGAATCAATCTATACATATCACAAAAATAATATACATGTATCAAAACAAGTAAAAATTTCCTCCTACATTAGGGGATATCAAAATAAATATAAAATATTTTAATAATTATACTTGTAATTACTTATTAATAAATTGTATCATACATAATTTTAATCACATAATAAAGGAATAAATATACATATGTAGAAGATAAAAAAATAAAAAGAGGCTACTCACATGGATCTTGATCCTTCTAGGAAGTACCTAGATTGGTGTATTTCGTGTAGGACTCTATGTAGGTGTTGGGACCTTCACAGGTCTCTCCTTGTATATTTTCAACAATCCCACTCACTCCCTCTATAGAATTATTTCCTTTGTTATTAGAGTTCTTTTAATCTTCTAAATTGACCTCTTATTTACAGGAGCATAGTATGAATCCTCCTCCTCTCTCTATTGTAATAATAGCCTAGTTGCTCTAACCTATCATCATGCACCTGCTCCCTTTCCCATGTAATAGGTACCTTAGGTGTTAAATGGTTCCATCTTGATCTCCTTATTGATGCATTTCTATCCTTCCATATAAATCTATATAGTATCAAAATATAGGTAATTTTATGGTTATCATCTCCCTTAATTGCTAAAGAACCCATTATGCTTGAGGATGGGTGGATTATTATCTAGGATCACATCTTAAAAATCATATAGAGGTTATGGTATGTGTTTCTTCATACATATATTCCCATACAAACCTCTTTCCATGTATTATCAACTCTCCTATATAATAGACACCTTACTATTTAAATTTCATGTGATATATACCCAAGTGTTTCCAATTGGAATTGCTATAATTATACTTTTACGGTATTCTAGATATTCATAATAGTTTTCATAAATCTACCAAATAGACCCATTCTTGAGATTGAACCTACATAATTTTAGGTATCTCCAATGAAAGAAGTTACCCATATCACTCTCACTCATGCTCTCCTATCTTGTGGATATAATAGAATAAAGTTTTCTCCCAATGATTTAGATCCCTATTGATCATGTCTAAGTGTCATAGAGAGTGATCATCCACTCTTCATAAATTTGTAGAAACCAAAAGGTTTTATATTATGTGTTCAAATAAGTGAAAACATTACAAAAAGCTCTACTGGATGGTGACAACAAAGGGTTTTTTAAGGAAACCAAATTTCATTTTAAGGTCCTAAGACAAAATTCAAATGCTTTAGTGTTGAGCGTTTAGATTTTACAGTTCAGGGTTTAGGGTTTAGTGAACTTAGGGTGAAGTTTGGGTGACCCTTGGAATAATTTGGACTTGCAAGTTAGTGCCAATTGGAAATCGATTGTGCATGCTTGGATTTACAAATTTGCTAACTAAATTTGCAAACAAACATTGATAAAATTTATGAATTGTAACTATTCTTTAACATATTGTTTTCTAATCTAATTATAATTTAACATTGAAACTAAAGTTTAACATATTGTTTTCTCCATACAATGCAAATGAAATTTAAAACATTTAAGCAATGCAAATGAATTTTCTTGAGCTCGAAATTACCTAGTTTTCAAAATCAAAATGATTTGTTCGATTTCAATTTAGGGTTTTAGAAAAAAAATTGTTCCGATTCAATTTAGGGTTTCAATTTCTAAGCAATTAGGGTTTTTAATGCAATTTTTTCGTTTCATTTCAAACTAGGGTTTTCAAATTCATTTTTCATTTGATTTAGAATTGAGTTTCAAAATCTTGATTAGGGTTTCTAAATGCAATTTTTTATTTCATTTTCAATTTCTAGGGTTTTGAAATGCAATTTTTTTTGTTTCATTTCAGTTGGGTTTTCAAATTCAATTTTTTTTGGTTTGATCGAACAATTTAGGTTTTAAAAGCTAAATTTTGTTTCTAAAACACAATTCAAGGTTCATTTTTTCATTTCTATTAAGAAATCTTCAGGTTTCATTACATTTTTTGATCTATTTCTACAATTACTCATTTATACTATAATAGGAAATAAAATGCTTAAAACGTCAAATTAATTTTAAAAAAATGCTAAAATCAATTATTCTATTCACAATTTCAATAAAAAATGAAAAAATGCAAAAAGAATGGGGGTGGGCGAGTACTTGGAGTTGTTTGTGGAGGTCGTTGTCACCTAAAGTCGAGATCCCATCCGCTGCAAAATGCATTTTGTTCATTTTTTAAAAAATAAATACCATTATAAAACGGGATCCTGATTTTTATAAATCAGGATCTCATTACATACTAATCGGGATCTCATTCCTTGTCCATCGATTCGGGACCCTTTAACAAACGAGATCCCGATTTTTAAAAATTGGGATCCCATTTTGCATTTAGGCTCGGGATCCCGATTTTTAAAAATCGGGATCCCGTTTATAAAAATCAAGATCTCATTTTTGCAATGTCGATTTCATTTTTTTGGCTAAGGAAAAACCTTCCACGTTTCATGGACTCAACTTTGTGCACTTACCCACTTAGCATCAATTTCATACTAAGAATAATCTACAAAATTGGAGCTTATCATTGGGATTGGGAAAGGGCTTCTTTCCACATCAAAGGAGCACCAATCCCCCTATGGGATGAAGGTTTTATTGATTTAGATGAGTTTACATGCTTTTGTGTTGTTTATTTCATGTTTTTATCATGTTTTCTTGTCTTTCTTGATTGATAATTTCATAGGGAGTGTTTTGTTTGGTTTTCTAACATGATTAACACTTGTTTTTTGTCTCTTATTAGTTACTTATAGATTAGACACTCACATTTTGGCACTAGAAGGAGGGATAACCATTTTATTTTGACCAATTTTGCTTGAGAATTTTGTTTTTTGCAGATACAGGGGAGCGACCTTGTGTTTGACAAATACAACTTCACCTTTGCATGCAGCATCACATTCGCTTGCTTGCAGAGCGTCACCTTTTCATACAACGTTGTATTCGCCACATCACATTTCCTTTACTCGTTGTCGTGTCACATTTGCTACAATGTCGCCTCTATCTATTCTATCTTATGTCTAAATTCTATTTTTGATAGAGTGTCACCTCTGATTTTGTGCCGCATATGCACTCTTTGTCCTTTGTAGAGCATCACCTTTTCTTTTCAACAGAGCATCGCATTTTCCAATTGTAGAGCGCCGCATTTTTTTATCCAACATCACCTTTGCAAGAAAGGAAGAAAATTTGATTTGGAGACCTAAAAGAAATTTTTAATGCTCTTTGTAATAGCTTAGGCTTTCTAATTCTGCTTTTCATTTTCTATTTTAGGACCAACTAGAGTTATTTTTAGGCTTTAAATTAACAAACAACACAAGCTTTATCAAAGCTGGATTAAAATTGAACATTAGGAACTTACTAGAATTTGATTTTGGGCTAAAATTGAACAAGACAAACTCACATTTAGCTTGGTGCTTTAAAAAGAATTCATCTTTACTTTGGGTTTAAAAAGAATTTGTGTTTTCATTGTTTTGTAATTTTTTGCAATTTGTGTCATTCGAATGCGTATGCACTTCTCTCGCACCTCCCAACGACCTTGAGAATCAAAAGAATTCTCATGACATTGGTTGTCTAAAATTACCCACACATTTCAAATTTGGATCTAAAATTGAACAATCATGCAAGTGTGAAGGAAAGGCATTGTGTGTGTTCCCTCTTAGTGCTTTAGGTTGTCAAAATACAAAAGTACTTCTTCACTTTTTTTAATCTTTAGAGGGCCTACCTCCCCACTTCGAAAGGAGGGAACGACCCAAGCGATAATGAGCTAAAGCCAAGCTCTTCTGAACTACTATATAAATTTGTGATTACAAGGAAAGTTTGCAATCAATGGGAAGCGGTACATGATAGCTCTCCCCCAGTATCTTTATGATATGTAAATCCCTTGTTCTAAGGGTTGGGAGACCTCTTGGTAGAGTTTATCATTGTATCCCTTGAATTGGATGTCCTTACTACAACCCTTTGTTTAAAGGCCAAAATCCTTAATACTTTTTGGTGCAAGAACGGTCATTCTCAAGCCACCCCACATTTGTACTATTCAAAGTAGAAACAAAAAAAAATCCTTAAGGTCTTTGGATCTTTAGGATTTTGAGATCTGGTGGTCCTGAAAAGTGTGTGCCATGGAGGGGAGCCAGTGTTTCCAAATCTCTAACTATTCGTTGTGTCTCATTATTTGGAGAAATCTGAGTGGGGACTCAACAAATTATAGCCATTTCTATCCTAGGATTGTACAATTTGTGAATACATTGCTGAGATCTCAAACTTTGAAACAAACATTCAACAAGTCATCAAAATTACAAACCCTTTGGAAAGAGAAAATATCCTTGAAGAGTCCATATATTATTGCTTGTCCCTAGGGATTTTATCCTTATAAGGTTCTAAATATTTGGGCCCATATCTCAACTTTTTCTCTCTAAAGTCAACATAGGAAAACTATAGCCTTGATTCTTTTATTTTCACGTAATGGACCTTATGGAATGAAAAGGAGTTAAGACATAGACATTCAATTTGAAAGTTAAGCAAGAAGTGTTGATGTGGTAAAAAAAATCCATTTAATCAAGATAAAAGACAATTGGACCCCACATATGTGTTTGATTTCATGATTTCCCGCAAATTCAAAATCTTGAAATTAATTAGGTCCATTAATTGTCACAAGCGTCTTAGTCCAAAGGATCTCAAGAAACACTTTTTAGCACTTTACAAAACCAGAGATAGATTGGTATACAACTTTTACAAACGTGCTTCAAAAAACAATCCAAACTTGTATTCATTCTATTATTGTCAAAATCCAGGTCTTTTTCAAGGTTTTGAATTCCTCACATAGAGTTGAAAGTTTTAGAGGTATAGCATGTTCTTGAAAACCTTGGTCTTGTAAACAAAATCTCTCTAGGTTCGTCTAGGATCAAATTCAACACTTTCATTTGTCACATCATTTATCAAATCCCATCTCACAAACAACTTTTAAAACCTTGAAAAAATCATTTATGCTAGACTTATAGTAAATCCTTCAATCAAAATAAAAAATCACTTTGTTTTGCTAGGTGTGTGTGGATGAATCCTTCTTCACACATTTAGTTAAATTATCAACCCCTTTGGACAAGTTTACCCCAAGATAACATCTAAAATCTTGGTATTTACAAGTCCATTAGCCAAATCAAAATCCTAAATCCTAAAGTCTAGTATTCCTCCAAGGTTCTCAAAATTTCAATCATACATATCATTCACCTTTCATTTATCTCATCACCATCATTTGATCCTTTAAACATCCTATATTTTCTTTTTGTACCTAAATTTTAGACCAACCTCAGGAGTTAGAGGTTTACCTCCTATATTCCTGAAAGTTGATCTTTATTTTATGGTCCAAACTAGATCACAACACAAGAAGATCATGGAGAAAAATAAAGAAACATCCACTTCAAGTGATTTGAGTCAAACTGCATCAGAATTCAACCCTATGGAATCTACCAACCCTCCACTTAACCCCCCTCAACTACCACAAGATCTTCAATAGGGAGGTTTCCAAGTGGAGGATGTCACCAACAATTTCCAAGGGATGACCCAAGATGAAATAATTGAACTAGTCCAAAATCTCAAGACACACAAGATTGTCAACACAGTCATGGGGCTAAATCCCACATAATACATGTTGGCATTAGCAAAGGAAGGGGCTCAAATTCCTCTTGATTTTGATGTGAGCACTATTGTTGAACAACCTCTTGGGAACATGCCACAGATATCATTCACACCTTCATTCCCAAGCATCGTCCAACCCATCATACAACCAACATCATCTAATGCTCCAAGTCAACCCATGATCACCAAGGGAAGTTCATTACTCCAATCCCTTCAAGGGCATCCACTTGTCAACACTCAAAATCTAGAGGCTAACACAATCTTCGGTATGTCTAACACCATCCCACAAGATCCAAAACATCCATATGTGCCACTCATTTTCCATGATACAAACAACCCCTCCACCTTTTTCTCAACACCGACATACCCTCTTGATACACAAGGCTCTCTCCCCTTGATATCACAAGGACACATGGATTTATTTGGACAAGTGGGAACTTTCAATGCTTTCATCCCATAAGGGAACACACCACCAATCTTCTCATCATTCTATCTTTTGACATCAACATCCGCACCAATCCAAGGTTTAGGGAAACCCCCTTTACCCAACATACCAATCCAAAACCAATAAAATCAAATCAATTCACCAATCACAAGTCAAATCAGCACATCAATCATACCAAATCATCTAAGTCTTCCATTGATATCGCAACACCAAGTGGCACCAATCCAAACATCTCAACCAATCATCATATCATCTACAACACCTCAAACATCCCAAAACATGGTCTCCCAAGGGACAAGCACATCAATCATACCATCTACCACACAACCCCTTACCATCACTCAACAAACACCTCAGCAAGCACCCCAACAATCTCTCATCACACCATCTCACATCATCCCACAAAATCCCCCACCTCCACTACTGAATCCAAATACAGAAAATCAATACAGTATCATCTTACAAGCAGCGCAACAAGCTTACCAAAAAGATTTGCAACAATTTCAAGCACAAAAATCTCAAGCTCAAACTCAAGCACAACAAGCCCAAGCATAAGCTCAAGCATAATATCAAGCCCAACGCAAGCACAAGCACAAGCCTTGCTACAGCAACAAGCCGAATAAGTAGCACAAGCCACACAAGTTGCACAACAAGCTCAAGCCCAAGTGCAAGTTCAAGCCCAAGCTCAAGCACAGGTGAAAGCTCAATACCAAGCACAACAAGCACAAGCACAAGCCATGTTACAACAACAATCTTATTAGAAATCCTTGCAACAAAGCACAACAACAAGCCTAGCAGCAAGCATTGTTGGCACAACAACAACTATAGGCATACCAACAAGTGTTGCTCATATAATAAAACTTACAACATCCTCTCACAAACACATCAAAAAATGCCTTAAATCTCAACACACAAGTCATCAAACCAAACATACCATCTCAAAACACTTACATCCCACCACCCAATCCGCAAAATGACCTCTCAATGCAAGTCAAATTGCTATCACAACAGATACAAGACATCCAATCTGGAAAGGTTAAAAAATCACAAGGGAATTTGTGTTCCTATCCATTTCATAGAAGCATTGCAATGGTTCCATTTCCACCAGGCTTTGAAATACCAAAATTCAATAATACCAAGGGAACAAAAATCCTGAAGATCACATTAGGAAATTTCATGTACATTGCATGGAGGTCACATATGATAATTCGAATCTGATGTGACTCTTCCCTCAAAGCTTGGCTAGTCCAACAATGGAATGGTTCTCCTGACTCCCCTTGGCATTAAAAAGTTCCAAGAAATCGTGGACTTGTTCATCCAAAATTATTCATTTAATTTGGGTGAGGAAGTGAGCCTAGAAGAATTATCCAGCCTAAAACAATCCAAGGGAGAAAAATTTACATCTTTCTTGCAACGATGGTGATCCAAGGCCAGACAAAGAAAATGTTCTATGTCAGAAGAACAACAAATTAGGACTATCATCTCCAACCTTGAAGGGACCTTGTCCTTTCATTTGAAAATGCAACGCATAACAACAAATGACTAATTGATCCCCAAGGCGCTCAACATCGAAAGAGCCCTTATAGCACAAGGGGGAACACCCACATACCGAGACAATCAACCATCAACAAGTTACAATGACAAACCTCGCACGTGGGCCAAGAACAAGAATGTTACTAATGATGGTGTCGTTGATGCCAAATTTATTATCAGTGCCCCAAGGCAGAATACACAATAATAAACATACCACCAACCACAAATCAATATCCAAAACAACCCACAAATTAACCCATCATCTCAACAACAACCCAACAATCAGACTGTCAACAACATAAATGCTCAAGGGGGGCCACCCCCAAAGAACAGATATCCCCCTAAATGAAAATACACACCACTTGGGGAACCAATTGAATTTGTCATGCAACAATCAATACAAGTGAACATCATCAAAAACCCTGTCTACGAAAAATTACTAAGAGCCTCAAGTTAAACCACCATGGTATAATGAGAAGCACCTTTGTGACTTCCACAAAATAAAGGGACACATGACAGCCAGTTGTATGAGACTTAAGAATATGATCCAAGATCTCATTGATGATAAGACCATAATCATTGAACAACTAGTTGGGAATCAAGATCTTAAAATATACACGAATTCGATGTCAGACCATAATAAAGGAAACAACAATGGTAAGGGAAAAAGCTACAACAGTGTGAACCATATTTATGACCATGTTGTTACATCCTTAGATGAATGGGTAATAGTTTTCAATATAAAAGGACCTAGAGCCGAGTCTGGAGTCACCACACGTAGCAGTCAAATCTCCATCTGAGGACCTTCACCACCACCCAAAGCACCCATCGCTAATCCAAAATAAATCCCTAATGGTTACAATGTCCTAAAACAACTGAAAAAGACCCCCGCCCAAATTTCCATCATGGAGTTGCTAAAAATATCACCCACACATAGGGACATCCTAGAGAAGGAATTGGTTGCATCTCCTATCCCCACAAATCTTGATGTTGACTAGTTCCAAGCTATGGTCATACATATCACTACACCGCATCTCCTCACATTTTCTAAGCATGATCTCCCAAACCAATGATCTCATAACTATGCACTCCATCTTGAAGTCCTAGTCCACAAGAATAAATTCAAATGGGTCTTGGTGGATGGGGATGCAGGTTTGAATATTTGTACTCTATAGCTAATAAAGAATATGGGATTCTCAGAAGATGTCATTGAAAAAGGTAAAAGTATCGTATCCAACTAGGGCTAGCAATCATGGAAACCACTTACCATGTCCTTGAACTTGAACTCTCGTACAATATCCTCCTAGGGTTCCCATGGATCCATGGGATGTAAGCTTTCGCATCCACGTTCCACCAATGTGTCAAATTCCCTTACCAGAATCAAGAAGTCACAATCCATGGTGACCCTAAGCCTTTTTATAATTGCAAAAATATGGAGGCCAAGTATTCTAAGATCCCCCAGGTCCTAAAAAATGATGAGGGACCCAAATTCCCTTATGTTGACCCATCTACCTTAGCCTCCACTTCCGAGACAAAGAAACCTTCCATTTAAAACATCGCAGATGTTAAGGTTGTAATCCAAGATAATGGGTGTGGAGACTCTAAAATGAAAAAGAGAACCTTTGTGGTCGGAGAGTTACCTCAATCTCCTAAAAAATGATGAGGGACCCACACCCCCTTATGTTGACCCATCTACCTTAGCCTCCACTTCCGAGACAAAGAAAACTTCCATTTAAAACATCGCAGACGTTAAGGTTGTAATCCAAGATAATGGGTGTGGAGACTCTAAAATGAAAAAGAGAACCTTTGTGGTCGGAGAGTTACCTCAATCTCCTAGATCTCATGGAAAACCATGACCAATCAACATGACATCTCAGACCTTCAAAAAAAAACCTACCACCTTCAAAAGGTGGAGAGACCTAAGCGAAGAGGTGGTAGACGAGAAAGATGTATCAAGCCTGTTATATCAAGATGAAAGACCCATACCTGATCTTCCCATGGAAAATATTAACAAAGGAATAAAACTAATGTTTAACTGGGGCTACAACAAAAATGAAAAGCTCAGGAAAAATGACAACGGCCTATTAGAACCTATCATTCCTAAGAAGTTCTTAAAGAATCCTAGCCTTGGATGTACCCCTATGAAGATAACCATTCTTGGAAAGGGTACCTCTATTAAAAAAGTCAAAGCTCCTCCTCAATTACTGGTATCCATTGGTCTACCCCTAGATAACTATACATTTGATATAACCAACATGTATGATGAGGATCCTATCTTTGATCTACCCATCTTATTTGAGAATTCATCCCTTTATGATCACCACCATGTCTTTTGAGTTAGATACCCAAGCCACCAACCTAAAACTCGTTTACCCCCAACTCATCGATTGTGACCAACGAGGACCTTCGATCTTAGATACATTCAAAAATGATGAGGCTCTCTCAAAATTTATGGGACTAAGTGATACTCTACTATATGGAGACCACAATGCAGGGTTTGATATTGAGCTGGACACACATGTGTACTATGGGGAAATGATTGAATCTCTTAGTTGCAAAATAGAAAATCTAAGAGTAGTGTCTAGGTCTCTAAGTGAAAACCACACTGTGGCACTTTCTGACCCAAAAATAGTAAAAAGAAATGACATATCCGATGGTGAATACCTCTGAGGTGCCAAAGGATGAGGGATTCAATCTTCCCCTTAGTGTCATCCATTAGGAAAAATCAACAATACTGGCATAAAAATGCAACCCAGTCAATCTAGGAACTGAAGAGACACCACACGTCACTTTCTATGCTGAGTCACTTTTGACCGAGGAACAAGAAAAGCTAGCTAAATTTCTAAAATAAAGGAAAGTGAATTTTGTATGAACCTATGTTGACATGCCAAGCCTTGATCCAAAGGTCGTGATCCATCATCTAGCCATCTATCTAGAGGAAAAACCTGTAAGGAAGAAATTGAGAAAGATGCATCTGTAGATCACATTATTGGTCAAACTTGAGCTACAAAAACTCCTTGATGTTGGCTTCATACAACCCATTGATTATCCTAAATGGGTTTCCAACCTTGTACCTATCTCTAAGCCCACTAGGGGCATCTTTATTTGTACCAACTTCAGGGACCTGAGCAAAGCATTCCCTAAGGATGATTTTCCTCTTCCTCACATTGACATGATTGTAGATCTAACAACAACAAACAAGATGTTATCATGGATGGACGGGTTTTCAAGGTACAATCAGATTATGATAGCAAAGGAAAATCAACATAAAATGGCCTTTACTTGTCCATGGGGTACTTATTGTTGGAACATGATGCCATTCAGGTTAAAGAACGTTGGAGCTACATACCAAAGGGCTATGAATTTTATTTTCCATGACATGATCCACAAATCTATAAAAGACTATGTGGATGACATACTAGCCAAATCAAGAAAGCGTCAAGATCGCATAGCAACACTGGGCCCAATCTTTGACAGACTAGAAGAATATAAGGTATGAATCAATCCTAAGAAATGTGTCTTCCATGTGTAATCAGGAAAACCCCTTGGGTATATTATATCAATGAGGGAAATTGAGATAGACCCTGCAAAATTCAAAGCAATCCTTGACAAGGAAGCACCATGGACATTGAAGTAGTTAAGGGGTTTACAGGGAAGGCTCCAGTCCATTCACAGATTCATAACACAGTTAGTAGATAAAACCATCAAGTATTCTCATCTACTCCACAAGGGGGTAGCATACAAATGGGACGAAAAATGTGTTCAAGCATTCAATCAAATCAAAGAATACTTGTTGACACCACCAGTCCTCATGCCACTAATAAAAAAAAAACCACTCATCCTCTACATATCAGCTACAGTGGCAGCCCTTGGTGCTCTCCTAGCTCAGCATGATGAAATAGGGAAAGAAAGATCCATTTACTATATCAGTAGGACCATGGTGGGACATGAGATAAATTACACATTCATTGAGAAGGATTGCCTCACAAAAATTCAGGCACTACATGTTGGATCATCAAATAAAGCTCATCGCCAAGATAGACCCCCTCAAGTATCTACTCTCTAAAGCAATGCTCACAAGACGAATAGCTAAGTGGGTCATGATCTTGACATAATATGACATTGAATATGTAGAATAGAAAGCCATCAAGGGATAGGTAATTACAGATCAATTGGAAGAGGCACCTATATATTCAAAGAAGCCACTAGTATCAGAATTTCCAGATGGGTCCATTTTCAACCTTAGTGCAATAGACCATTGGAAGGCATATTTTAATAGATCATACACAACATAGGCCAAGAGTAGGAATCTTCTTCATCATGCCACAAGGGGATTGTATTCCTAAATCATACAAGTTATCTTTTCCTTGCACCAACAACATTGCAGAGTATGAGGCTATTATCATAAGGCTTTAGATTGCAATACAATGGAAAGTCATGACACTCAAGCTCTATGGAGACTCACAACTAATTATCAACCAAGGAAAAGAAAAATATCAAGCAAAGGATGACAAACTTACCCCGTACAAGAAGTCGGTGGAGGATCTCAAGGAGTTCTTTATTGAAATAGCATTTGAGTAGATACCGTGGGTAAACAACAAAGCACCAGATGCTATGCCTACAATCAGATCATTGTTGGATTTCCCACATAATGTCCCTAAAAATTAATTTTTGGTAGAGTAGCTTCTTGTACCATCTTTTGAGGTACAAGAATATGAGTTCGTGTGCAAAATCATTGGTCTCAGTGATCCTTGGTACCATGACATATTCACCTACCTGAAAATAGGATTCCTCCCCATTGACATCACCCCAAACCTTAAGAGAACCTTTATCAAAAATTCATCCTATTTTGTCATCTTAGGTAATACCCTCTACTATAGAAGTATTGATGGAACCCTCTTGTGATTCCTTAACCTCGAGGAAGCTTTGATTGCTTTAACAGAGGTACACAACGGTATTTGTGGTTTGCATTATAGTGATATGACCTTGGCCAAGAAACTACTAAGGACTGGGTACTACTGGCCTACAATGGAGGAGGCTCATTATTATGTTATAAAATGTTTGCAATGCTAATAGCATGGGGATCTCATCCATGCACCAGCTCAGGAGCTCCAACCGATTATAACACCCTAGCCCTTTTCATAATTGGTGCTCGATCTCAATGGAAAAATCACACCCACCTCACATAATATAATAAGTTCATTATCACCACCAAAAAATACTTCACAAAGTGGGTAGAAGCCATCCCCATGACTTATATCATAGGGAAGCATATATCAAATTTCATCTTGAACTACCTCATTTGTCGTTACGGTGTTCCCCAAGCCTTTATCTCAAATAATGGGACACCTTTCAAAAACTAGGATTTCCATGAGCTATGCCAAAAATTAAATATACAACATTGCTTCTCCACTCCATATTACCCCGAGGGTAATGGCCAAGCTGAGGCTTCTAATAAAACCATCCTAAAAATCCTCAAGAAAATAGTCAATGAAGTTGGTCGCAATTGGAACTTATAGTTAAATCTCGCCTTATGGGCCTACCAGACGAGTATTTGCATGCCTATAGGTGCAACACCCTTCTCCCCAGTCTACAGATTAGAAGTCATCCTTCCCATTGAGATCAAGCTCCCATCCTTAAGAATATCATTGCATAATCTCATTGCTGATGAAGAATATCGGGTGTCACAGTTGAATGAGCTAGAACTACTAGATGAGCGGTGCATGGATGCATTGAACCACCTATAGGTATATCAGAACCATCTCAAACAGAGCTATAATAAGAAGATCAAGAGTCGTTCATTTCAAGTCAGAGAGCTCGTGTTGAAAGAAAATCAAAAAAAGGTGCCAAATCTAGATAGCAAGGGAAAATTTGAACCCAAGTGGTTGGAACCTTTTGTCATCACTGCAAGTTACAAATTAGGAGCATATCAGTTATCCACATCCAAAGGTTAACCTCTATAGGATCCCATCAATAGCTCCCATCTCAAAAAGTTTTATGCCTAAGATTGCTAGGTATAATTCCAAAAAACAAAAAAAAAATCTAAAAAAATCAAAAAAAGGATTGAAAATAGTAAAGAAAAAAAATCATCCTCTAGTGAAAACCACTTTGGTGGCACTTTGTGCAAGTACCTTGGTGAAAACCTAGCAAACAAGCACCTTGTGTAAATAAGCTTTTTCCATCCACCATGGATTATTTGACTTGTTCTACATCACCTACCATCACTTTCCATCGCATTCACCCATCTCATCCATTGATCCTTCCACTACCCATCTGTGTCTACATCATAGCTTGATCCTGTGTTGATATCATGTTCCATCCTAGAACTACTTGGCACATTCCTAAGGTCAGTTTGTCTTGCCCATATCAGAGTATTCTATCACATCATGTTGGGGGCATGTTCGTATACCTACATTGGATTGGATTCGTGTATATTCTTGAAAGTTTTCATAAAATCATAAAATCCAAAAACATTCATAAAACCAAAAAATCCAAAAACATTCATAAAATCAAAAAATCCAAAAACATCCAAGAAATGTCAAAAAATCCAAAAAAAGGTTTAAAATAGAGAAAAGTAAAAAAAAAAGGTCATCATGTTGAACTACGTTGTCTCTTAGCTTGAACGTAGGAAAGGCTAATATTTGATCATCCCATGAGACATTAGGTTAGTCCTTTAGGAGTCTATCATAATAAACTGACAATCCAATTATTCATCTCATCAATAAACGAGTCTATGTCAATCAAACTACGTGGTCTCTACATGTATAATGTAGGCAAGGCTAATCTTTGATCAGCCCCCGAGGCCCCTAGGATAGGTCTTTAGGTTAGGTTATTAGCCAAAATCTTAGAAAACACCAAAAACATTGGAAAATTTGAAAATCAAAACATTTGGAAAGCATTTCAAAAATCCCAAACCAACCTCAAAACATTTCAAAATACCAAAAACATTCAAAAAACCCAAAATAATCCATTCCATATCACCTTCACTCACAATAAAAATCTACTCACAATAAATCAATCATCGTCTTCACCCTTAGGCAAAAAACAATCGGAAACAAGTATAGAAAATTAAAAGTGAAAACTCAAACATCAGGGTCTTAAGTCTAGGTTATTAGGTAAATAGGTTGGTCAACTCTTGGTATCAATAGCCTATCATTCTGTTAGTCTCACAAACATCTAATCATGTCCTAGGATGCATCCTTGCTACAATGGACATCAACATTAGACATCACCGTAGTTTAGTCTTGGCTAGAGGTATGAAGAACATGGGCTTGTTTTTTTACTTAATATTTTCTTTTGATTTATCTTATTGCACACATTCTAATGACCTCTCGATGATTTCCAATCAAAATGATTTAGAGAGAAATGAATGGAGCATTGATCATTATCTTTTTTCTGCTATGCTTGTCGGATATTCTTGTAATATAACCTTGGTCATGCTAATCTTTTTTGGTGTGTAGGGAGGATGTTTTGGATATCTTGTTGACTATTACATTTGGAGGTTTTTCCTCTGTGTGTTTTGGTCTAAGATGTTTGAAATGTCTGAAGTACATCCTAATAAGGTGTCGTATGTTGAGTGTGAACAAGGATACTCCTATTTTTTTGTTGATTCAAAGTCCATCTCACTAGGTACAACACCATCCTATTTTTCTATACCTTGATGCATCGTATCTATGTGTGTTATCAAACATAAGGAAAGTAATGCTCTTTACGTCCCCAATCCCTGATAAGCAATGCATCATCATCACTCATCATCATATCTAATAAAGTCTCAATGGCTCATGGACTTGTTGGACTTCTACATTGTCTCGAGCTCAAGGGTTAATCCCTCTTTCTTCTATCTCCTCCACATACTAACATGGTATCATGACATTCAAAATAAAAATCTATTTGCATCCATCGTGCATCCACAAACCGTTAGCATATTGCATAATGCACATATCATCATAATAGAAAGCATCATCCATCATGCCATTAGCATAATATAGATTTATTATTCTAAGCATCTCATAAATAACACATTTGCATTATCATTCATCACATAATGCATTCATACATCCTACATCATCATATCGCACATTGAAAAGATATTGACAAACATATCATCCCATAATATAGATTTACATCCATCACATAAAAGTGCATCCACATAGATCCATCATACATTACATATGCATTCATTCCATATATCTATAATATCGCATCCCATCATTAAAACATAAAGCATCATAACATAAACATTAAATGCATCCATCCATAACATATAAGGTAAAATAAAATCACATCATCAAAGTCATCTCGTGTATGTATATCAAAAAAGTTGAATGTCATGATACAATCAAAATCAGATATATAATGTCATCATTGAAATATACAAGAGGCTAAACAAAACTCATCCAATGAATGTATACACATCATAAATTAGGCTATACATCAAAAAAAGTGTCTAAGGCACTAGTGGTGCCCTGAGCTCCCCTGGCTTTGGCAGTCACTATGGTGGTTTCCTTGGATCTGATGGTGGGATCCTGATGATCTACCTGAAGCCCTTGGCTGAGACTTGCTTGGAGTAACCTAGCTAATATGGGAGAAATCTGGTTCTTGGTGCTCCTTTGGGTAGGCTTTGTAGTAAAGAAATTTGTATTACGTTGTCTCTTGCATCGATTGCTTGTATATCTCAGCTAGGACTGTGGCCTGTCCCTGCACCTGTTGCACTGTCGGTTCCAATTGTTGTCTCTAACCCATCTCTTGGGGTAGGCTAAGATCTACATCCTGTCTCTGTTGGCACTCCTCTACCACCTTATGTCATGCCTGATCTCTCTCCTGGATCAAGGTCTTTATCTGGGCCTGTTCCTGCTACAACTGCCCTGTTAGTGCCTATACCTATGCCTGTAGTGCTAATAGATGTTCATCCCTAGCATTAGGACCTAGTGGGGGTTGTTGTGGTGCCCTTTGTCTAACTAGTGGTACTAGAGGTGGCACTTGTCTATCATGCCCATCCTATCTACCATCCTTGCCACCTCCATCCTATTCATCATGGGGCTGCTAACATGGTTGTTGTGGTACCTATCCTATTTGGGGTCCTTTGACCAACCCTTTTCCTGCCCTTGGCACAACTAGTAAAGTCAATCTAATCATGGCATGAGCCTAACTGCCTTAAATCATCAATAGCGACCTAGGGTTGGATCTACATGTAAAAATGGCTTTGTATGCTAGGTCAGGTGCATATTGCACCTCCCCAATTTGCCAAGCAACCTTATCAGGAAGGTGTCGCTCTATCATGTGGTACTCATAGCCCTACATATACCTTGTCTGATGGTAATAAAATAACTGATCACCATCATCATGCCACATGTGGTAATGGATCTAGGGTCTCCATTAGAATACCATCATCTTGTCAATCACCTGCCTCTAGTGCAAGATGCTTGTGATACCTATGTAATGGAGGGTAGTCATACCCCTGTATCTGTAGACCTTTGGATCATCGTGATCTTTTTGCACATCTACAATAGTGGGCCTCAAAGCAGCTATGTTCTCATACACCCAGACATGGAGGTCACTCTCGCTCCAATCCTACAGGCCTCGTAGTACACAACCTGGTGCATATCATGGTATAATGAGGCCAAGACGACTGAACCCCAGGCATAGATAGTCATCTCCTCCATCATCCTCAACCAAACGATCCCCCATCCAACGTTGCAGCCTTTGGCTCACCTATCGGGAATGAGGACTCCCGAGATCAGTGCACCAACAAAAAGGGTCAAATTAGGGGCAATCTCCTCATATTGAGCAAGGTTGATCTGCCCACTATCAGTCTCATACTCATCGATATTAAACAACTAAAATATCTCATCACCACTGGCCTCGACATTATATATAATGTGCTCGTTGTGTATGGGGATTTGCAAGATCCGCCATACGTCCTCTAGGGTTATAGTGGCCACTTTGGTCAATAGACGGAATGATGAAGTCTCGCTCCACCATCTCTCCACCAGTGTCGTTCTCATCACTAAATGCATCCTAACCTCAAGCATTTTTGCCACATATCCAAATCCAATTGACCTAAGAAAAATAGTGCTTCATCTGTCAAGTTCCTTGCTCGGCGTAGTATCTAGCCTTTGTGCTCCTTTGAGTTGAGCACTTGAAGGACCTCCTACACCCAAAATGCCCACGACGTCAAATTTAATCAACTTGGCATATTTTCAAAAATTAAAAATTCCTAAAAAATAAAGGCGAGTTGGTATTGGCAAAGGCGGTGCTCTATGATTTCACAAAAGTGATGCTATAGGCGAAAGCAACGCCATATTGCAAAGGAAAATCATCATTTTTGGGCAACGTTGGACTCTTCTGGGCCCGCGCGATGTTATCATGCAATAGCGGCTCAACATTTTCTGTGTGACCCTAGGACCTTCCAACATCGCACAATGCTATTTTGCAAAGGTAGGTTCACATAGAAAAAAGTGACGTTGACTATAACAATTGTGATGCCTTACAAAGCCACTTTTGGCCAACCTACTTGGACCCTAATAAATGCAACGTGAAAAATGAGAAAAGTTTCAAAAGGAATATCAGGGGTCCTATGTCCTGAGGCCTCTAGAACTCTTAAACCCACTCCATCTGATGTCTGGGAAGCACGTGAGCCACCATTGTATCAGCACCTTAGAGCAAAATCGTAGGAATTCTAAAAGGTTAAGTGTGCAAATGATTTGAAAATGACCCCTTCAACCCAATTTATGCAATTTTTTAGGGTTTTTTTGGGGTATTTTTAGGGTTTTTGAGCCCGTTAATCTATTTTTTGCCAAACAAAGCCCATTTTGACCCATTTTCATTGTTGTTTGCCTGTTTTCACATCTCGTGGGCTATTTTTTGCACTTGAATCCTTGTCAAACCTTTTTCATGAGCTCGAACCAAAATTTGTAATTTTTGCCCGATCTCTCGAGGGGGAAGTGTAGCAACGTAATTTCTTCCGCTAGGGCAGCAGTGAGGCATCCAAAAAATTGGAAAATTTTAGAATTTTGATCTCGACAGTGTTATTCTTTGAACCAATGCAACAGGTACCTCACTTCAAAGAGGGGAAAAATGTAGACACTTAAATAAACCTGATTGATATTATGCATATGATTTTGATTAACTAACACCATTTCCTCCTAAATCACTTCGAACTAACCAATCAATTAAATAATTAGCATTATTTATTTAAATTCAGTAAATTCAGCTATTAATCAAATAATTAATTTTATTAGATTAATTCACCCTTCTTCTAACTAATGTTCATCATATTTAATTAAATCAAGTCATTTAATTAAATCCCCCTAAGTCCTCTCATTTTATTAAATCAATCAAATCAAATGTCACAATCCCCTAACCCATTCCAATAAATTAATCCTAAATCACTTTCTAATCATCATTAATAAATCATCCAACTTCTAACTCCTCAAGAGTTAAATCAACCCATGTTCAACTAACCAGGTTGCACATGAAATTCATTTCTATTAATTATCTAATTCCTCTATTTATCCTCACAAAGGCATATTCCAAGGAATATTCCTCCCAACTACCTCCTCATTCAATTTCCCTCCAAAGGTTTCAAAAACCTATCAATCCTCAATAACTTCTCTTACATTTTCAATAACTCCTCTTACATCCTCTCACATCTCCAACCACATTCAATAAATTCTTCTTACAACATTTCAAATCCTCAGCCATTCTCATTTATTCCTCTTTCATCCCCTCTCCTCAACACATTTCTCAAAATGTACTCCACCCTCACCCAATAGAATTGTGACAAGTGTCACATTCCTATTGGCTCCCATTTTATCCCACATTCACCAATTTATCTCATTTCTCAACCCTTGACCTATATAAATAGAAGCATTCTCTTCAAAATATGGATCCACAACTTCATGCATTCTTACTATAGGCATTTTACTTCATAGTAATCACCATTTTCATCACTTGTGAGCTTATTTTCATCACTTAGCATCAATTTCATACCTATAATCATCTACAATATTGGAGTTTATCATTAGAATTGGGAAAGGGATTCTTTCCACATGAAAGGAGCACCAATCCCCCTATGGGATGAAGGTTTGATTGATTTAGATGACTTTACATGCTTTTGTGTTGTTTATTTCATGTTTTCATCAAGTTTTCTTGTCTTTCTTGATTCAGAATCTCATAGGGAGTGTTTTTTTTTGTTTCATAACATGATTAACACTTGTTTTTTTTCTCTTGTTAGTTACTTGCAGATTAGACACTAATAGATACAAACTAGAATATAGACTCTTCTACTTATAAAATTCCAAGATCCTTTCCAAATGACACTGGATTCTTTTTTATAAAAATAAGGGAGCAACAAGCTTTAGGCCATGAAAATATGTCACATTTTCATTTGACAATCTTGTCCTAGGATCATAAAAATATTACAAGAAACTAGCAAGAGACAAAATGAACATTGCTAGTGGATAAAACAATTGCAAACTATACAAAAGGATATTTTTTGAAATACATGATGAAACAAGAAGATGAAAACTTGTGCATTTGATTAGTTACACTTCTCCATCAGCATATCAAAAATCTCTTTTGACGGCCAAGGATGTGCGAAAATTGATATGATGTGAAGTAAATGATTTGAATACCCCCTAGTCCACTTCTTTGTTTCTTTAACAAAGTTTTCTAATTCTATTTCCAATTTGTTCAACTTATTTAGAGCAATATTAATTTTATCAGTATTTAGAATACCATGTACAAAAATGGAGCTTAGGATGTGAGGTAATATGTTGTTAAACTCAATTCTTCACACTCTATATTCTTTTATTTCACTCCCTTTATTCATGATGTTGGGCATCAGGCTACACCCAAGGTCATCAAAGTCTTGCAAGAAACACTCCATAGCCAATTGGAAACTTTGATGTATAACCATATTATCATCAATATCTTCTAAGACGTCATAAATGATTTGCAATTCTCTTGAAGCATATAAGTAAAAATTGGCCATTAACATCATCTTTCTAATTATATGCTTCCTGGGACTCCAAGTATCAATAAGACCTTGCAACCTATTTTTCAAGATAATATGAGTAATATGGGTTGTCTTGACTTTATCATAACCATTCCATGTTTCCTCTATAAGGCCCAAAATACATGACAACCTATGGCCAAAAATATTGTCAATCATCTCAAATCTTTTCTTTTTTATCTTTATTTATCTTCTCTTTTGTTTCCCTCTTATCATTCAACTCCCTTTTTTAGTTGCTTAATTTCAAAATTTAAATCTATCTTCTCTTGATCATATTTCTCACTCACTCCTCACTAGGGAGGAGGTAGCAATCTAGACACAACATTCAAATGCTCCTGTAACTTCAAATTTTGGTCATTAAATTTATTCAAATCTGCCTCCAACTTTTTTACTCTAGCTTTTGTGAACAATGTCGTAGTCACAGTCAATGTGGTAGCTTGCAGGGATTGGTATCACTCATTATCTTGAAAATTAAACTTCCAGTCAATTCATTGGTGTCTTCAATGACCATTGGATTTTTATTTTAGGGAAGATTGACCAAATGTCCAAGGTTTCATGCCTAGGGTTGAACCCCGAGGAAAAATAGAGAGTATTTTCCTGTTCTTATGATGCTAGCACTAGGTTGTTTCCTTTTTGACCAATTCTCTTCCTTTCTTAGGTGTCATACCTATCATTTCATTATTCACCTTATCACAAAACTCAGTGATGATCTCATTTCTTTTGTCCTTGATCAACTTTTGATCATCCAGAGTTTGATGCAATTCTTCATCTTTGCTTTTTAGGATGAAATCCCTACATTCTCTTATTGCAATGAATTTGTCATATTTCATAAATTCAGAGCATGCAAGTGCTCTCTCATCATCAACCAATTGATCTCCAATGTAAAAACTAATCAATATCTTATCAATGGATGGATGGTCTCTAAGCAACAAACCTCCTAAGGGGACACATTACTTGGAGAAAATTAGAGTCCTCTAGGAACTCATCAAGAGTAATAGGATAATATACCAAAAATATTGCAAGAGTATCCACTTGTTGCAAAGGTGTGATGCTCTCAGGAATTTTTTTCTCTACTACATGGGGTGAAGAAGGACCAAGTTCATTCCTTTATATAACTCTTAATGACACATTTATCAGTAGACTAGTTGTGCTATCCAACATTTTTATTATCCTTAGGATGGGATCTTGTATATTTGTGTATGCTCCTCTATAAGAAGGATCTAATCCCTCCCTTCTTTCTTCAACCATCTTACTTTTGACCCATTACTCCCTTATTTGTGTGGCTTCCAACATTGAGGGGAAATTTCTAATTAGATCCTTAATAAGATCAAACTCATGAATGAATGCAAAGAGTTTTTATTGCGTCCTGACATTATGGATGAAATGTTTAGGATCATTCTTTTTGATCTTATCAAACTTCATTCAATATGAAAACAACTTATTAAGAATCCCTTCCAACCCTTCTCTAGATGTTACCATGAAGTCTAAAAAATGAGGTGGAAGGAATAATTGCATGTTTCTTATAATTTTTGAAATGATTTTTATCTACTTCATTCAATTACCAAATTATTCCAAATATGCAATCCTATCTGGGACTTATTTGGGTATAATGTGAGGAGCCACTAGGGAGCCATAAACTTTGATTACAAGGGAATCTAAATGGGAGAACCAATATCCCCAGTTGTGATCAATCCATAATTTTGGTTGGAGCTACTTTGGTCTTAAGAATCTTCTTATTTCCACTGATAGACCCCAATCAATAGCATATCCCAATTTATTGAGGACACTTCTAACAAAATATAGCTCAAAAATACAATAATTGGTAGTATCACAATTGTTATCCCATATACACCCACTCTTGAACCAAGAACATGAGTTATTGTTCATTGAAGGCTCTGATTTTCAATTTTGGATCCCAAATCTTCTTTCAAACATAAATTAATATACAACACAATAAATAATACCAGTTAAAGTGGACAATGTTGGAATCTTTGTTAAGGGAACTTAAATCCTTATGGAGTTTCCCAACAACATACCATGCATGATCATATGGTTTATTTACATCCCTACTTTAGATGTTGACTACCAAAACCATTAAGTTCACTAGAATTTGAGTTTTACAATCAATTCCCAAAACTTGACACAAGCAAAAGTAGGTCAAGTCTGAAAGTAATCCTCAAATATATCATAATTAAATGGTTCAAAGTCTCCACTAGTAAACCTTTGAATTTATCTACTTAGCCCTCTAGGCCTGAAACTCAATAGCCATTTTACTTTGTAACTATCTCTTAACTTGTGATACTCCCTTGTTAATTATCCTATATCAATGGGCAATTGAGCATTTATATCCAAATTAAAAACCTCACATATAAAATCTTTGTCCAGAGTTAACAGAGTAGCACCCTTATTATTAACAATTCCCCTAGTATTGGGATTGTGTACCCAAGCCACAACTCTGATTAGGTTAAAATTGATAAAACCATTTGTGAAATACCAATTTCCCCAATCCCAACCTCCAAAATTTTTAAATTGATCTATCTACAAAGCATTTCCTATAATAATATTTGAACAAAGTTAGCCATGGATGGAAATTATGGCATCTCTACAACAATCATTCTTATCTTCATTTTTTTCTATCAAAATTTTGGACCCTTGGCCAACCCTTGATCTTTTTGTAGACCTTGGTAACTACACCATAATATCCTCATTGAAACCCCTCTTAACCTCTCTTTATGTTCTAGCCATGGCTTCATACAATTAGGTATTAAGGTTTATAAACTAGAGTTTTAGGGTTTTTGAAAGATTTTTACAAAGATTTATTTTAGAATGCAACAATTTATAGCTTTCTAAACCCTAAATCACTTCTTTGGAGAGGGATATAAGTTTTTCTTAAAAAAATGCAGAAATAAGGTTTGAAGTTACTTATTGCTTTGAAAATTGCCACAAATCCTAGAAATGGCATCAAAAACCCTAGCTCATCCAAAAATTCACAAAAAATTCACTCTATAACCTTTTATTTATGCCTTGAATGATTTTGAAATATGTAGTTAAACCAATTCATACAAAAAATCAAGTAGTTATGGATCAAATCTTTCATCAATGTTCATGCATGCTCAAATGCATGACCACTTGTAGTCGATATTTCTTTTGAATGTGGGCCATTGATGTGTTGAATATTGATGATGGTTGCAGGGATTTAAAATCCCTTATGTGAAAATAAAACCTCTTTTTCTTTGAATAGATCCCAGACACATGTCATGATTTTGAGGACTCATAGAAAGAAAAAGAATAGCTTTAAGACTTTCTCAATAGTACTTTCCTTCACAAAAAACTTAAAATGAAACAAGATTTTGAGGGAAGACATGCTCAAACATTATTTATTTTTTGAAGGTTAAAGCTTGCATGAAAAGGAATTAGCTATCCTTAAGACATAGAACAAATGAATTTCAATTGTTTGCAAAGAGAATTCCTTGGAAATAAAAGTCCTTGTGAAGCATATAACAAGCACAAATTAACCAAGAGCTGACACCTAGTGCTATCTAGGACAAAGGTGGGACCCTTAATAAACTATTCCTCAGGTAACTTAAAAGACATTTAGAGCATGTGTATTTAATAAAAACTTGTCACTAGGGAGTAAGGGGCCTTGGAGCATCATAAAAAGGGGCTTTTCTAGGAAATTTAAGTCATTAAAAAAAAGGAAACATAAAGATTGATTAGATTTTGACTTGTACACATCATTCATCTCAGGTTCTAAAAGAGCGTTTGTAGACTTGTAGAAAGAAACTAATAGCATTTGATGCCTCTATGAAACAAAGGAGTTATGTGAAATTCCACCATGTGTCATGTGGGACCACACAAAGCGTGGGGGTTAAAAACAATTTTAGAAACACATGACAGTAAAGGGAACTTACAATATCTTAGGAGATGGAGTCGATAAACACATGGCACAAAAGCCTTTAGGTTACAACTTAAAGGGTCAGGTAATTGAGATAGGTAGTCAACAAAAGATTAAAACAAAAGTGCAATGTATTGCCAAGGTTTAGGGATTTTTATGAAAAAACCCTAATGAATACTCATAAAAACCCCTATAAAACATCAATGAACACTACTAATCAGGAAACACCCAAGGAACTAAATTTTTTCACAATTACTACCATGTTCAAAGATATTCAAATCCTCCATATTTCCTTCTCTCCAACTTGGAGAAATCCACTTGATAAAATAAGAATGGGAGATAGGAAACTAAGAAAAGAGGGAAATAGTCTAGAGTGTTGTATTGCTACAATAGAATATTTGAAGCTGGAAATCAACTATTGAAAGAGACTAGAGGTCATAAAAAACATGGAACTACAAATAATGCATGGAATTTGGATTGGGAACCTCACATTTAACCTTCTAAATAGCTTAAACAATTACTAAAGGAGAGGTAGAAAATAAAAATTCCTATGTGAGGTTGTCAATGAACACCTAAACACCATTTGGAATCTAATAATGGTACATAGATAGGCTTGAAATATTAATTAAACTCACAATTAAGGGGATAAATTAAGATTTGATAAAATTAGGTGACATTAGAACATAGTTAGGATTGAGATTTGGTGCAAAAATGATGGAAAAATTATTAGAACTAAAAGAATTGTGTGCCAATAAAAAACCATGGTCACCCCTTTTACTAGCTAGGATCACTCATTTTTATAGCATAGGTCACCTAGGCAACCCTCATAATTCTTAAGAAACCCTAAGAATGCTTGGGTGACCCCACTATTTAAGATGTTAAAGTGTACTTTTGGATGAGAAAAAGGGTACAAAAGAAAAGAAAAAAAGCTAGGAATAAAAGGGAGGGTCTAGATGCTAAATAGACACTTCTATTAATACTAAAAAGGAGGAGAATATATCTTATTTATACCATGTGTCTTGTGAGATAAATTGATAGATCATCATTGGACTACCATGTATGCCCCTACAATTTTTGGTGCTTAATAATCTTTCCCCTTGGGCATGATAGTATACATGGAAGGTAGTTTTGTTTCTTGAAATGGGCATGTGGTACCCTCAAATTTACCTTTTTTTTTCTTATATCCATGCCTTTGTTGTTCACTCTCCTTGTTTATTTAGAAACTATAAAATGGAAAATAAAAAATAACTCAAGTGCAGGTACTTGAGATGTTGGCTAAAATAATGTGGAAAATAGGGACAAGAGGATATGCCATGATGGTAAGGTACACTATATAACTATATCACCTCATCTCACTTAAATAAATTGTAAAAAGAATAGAGAAATAACATATACATGTGTCAAATTGACTTATTTTAAACTTCATTCATACTTGTGGTGTAGGATAAAAATTAAACTCTAGATTAATAATGACATTCTATTGATTTTCTTAATTTTATTCATTTGTATGTTAAGACATTCCCTTACATGGAAAGCCTTATGTATTATGGCATCTTTTTCCCTTACATGGAAAGCCTTATGTATTATGGCATCTTTTTGTAGCCATCAATAAATTTTTTTCTCTCAAATGGAACACCATACACTCAAACATTGGCATTAATGATTCATTTATATGTTTAGTTTTATACTAATTTATTTCATAATTTTATCCCGCTAGATATGGTAGATATTGTCTATCCCTTTGTGCATGTGGATGATTTGTACTTAACATTTATCATGCAACTGTATGTATTTTTTATTTTATGTTTTACATATGTATGCATATGTGAATGGGTGTATGAATAATAAATGGTAAATAAATGACACATAAAAAATTATTATGTTTCACCATCATTTTATAATTTATTAATGTTAATTTAATTATTGTAGTAATTTGATTACCTAAAATTTTACTTCATCAATTACTAATCTAGAAGACTAGGGGTTGGACTCAATTGACCAACTAGAATTATGGGATATAGGATTTAAGGGAAGAAAAGTAGGAAGGGGAAACACAATGATGAGGGTGATCTAAATAAATTCAAAATGGTGAAAAAATTGTCTCATTCAATTTCAACCTATAAAATAAAAGTTATTGTTGTAAAAAAGTTATATTTATATTATGTAAGTTGGGTTCTAAAAACTAGAATAACAAAAGATAACAAAAATATGAATGAAAATTTAGAAATAGAATAGTAAATATAAAATTACAAAGAACCTAGAAAATAGAATCAACAACTCACTATCCTAAATGCTAGCACGCCACAATTTCATCCTATTCCTATGCTAGTGTCCAACCCATGCATTATCATACTAGAATGGTAGAAAAATCAAGTTTCTAACCCAAGATGTATTTGTGTATACAAAAGGAAACCAAGACACAAAATAGGAAGCATGGGAGATGTCCAAAAATGTAAAAAAATGATAGAAACTAATCTAATTCTATTCAAATTAAATTAAATGGAAAAGGAATGAAAGAGGAAAGGAACAAAATTCCTTTGTTTGAAAGTAGAGCCATGAAGTGCTTATAGCTAGGACAAGAAAAATTAATTGACTCTAATATCACATGCTACTAAAACCATCCATGCAAAAATGGCTAAGGGTGCCCTACCTTTTCCAAGCCTTGATGCATAATAATTCCTTTCACGCAATGATATAATTCCATCTTCTACTATCAAAGATGATGTGGATCACTTATTCATTACCCTTTCACTTGGTATAAAAAAAATAATAATTTATATTCAACATCAATACGTGCAAATTAGGCATTGACAATTAAATGAATTTCAAATATTAGTATTAGAGCTTTATCTTCCTTTAGTGAGTTGCAACATAGACAAAAACATATTTTTTCACATGGAATTAATAATCATTGTGGGTGTCAATCCCATTATTATACAACTTATTTCATTTCCCTTTTATAGCTTTAAGGAATGATTTTTTTAGCTTTATGATAAGAACTTGCTGATCTAGGCTTTACCTGATGTTTAACACAATACACATTCCAGACCCATTCCATAGCATCTTATATGCATACTAATCAAGGCCACTGATCTACTTCATGTGAATTTTTCACTTATGTTTCATAGATCTATTTAGAAAGGAAGAGTTCATGGACCTCAATTATAATATGACTTTGATTAATAGTCAATATTTTGTAGCAATATTTAAAATATCAATTATAAACACAACAATGATGTTTAAAAGAGAATAGTATTTAACATGTACCCTATTAGTGAACTTGGACCATTTGTTGATAATTAATTCTTATTTTATAAGTTATTTTTATGCATCAAGAGACATCCTCTAGAAAACACTAAAGTGGAGACTCATCAAGGTGCAAAGATAATTCCTTTTTGCATATGAAGACTTTTTGATGATGCAACAAGTATTCACTTTTCAAGTTTTTATCCAATGTACCAAAATGAATATTGGTTTGTAACACCAAGATATCAAGATTGACTTTCAACCAAATAAATAAAGTGTTAAGAAAAAGAGGAGTAGCCAACATTGATGTTTTAGGATACAAATTAAGAAAATAAGAAACTAAAGTTTGAAGAGGAGATTAAAAATAAGTCAATATGAGGTTTTTAAGGAGGGAGCATGCTTGGGTTTTAGTTTTTACAACTCTCAAGAGATTTATGTAGTTTTTATTGTTGCAACTCTTAGGATATTTCCATGTGTATTCATGCGAGATTGTTCTCCATGAATTTGAAGAGGTTCTCTCTATGAGAGTTGTATGTTCATTATAATAATTTTCTTCGAGCTTGTAGATAAGTTTTAAGCCTCCTTTTTGAGAATACAATATCCTGGACACAAACCAAGATCCTATATATGAGGCTTAATTGTTCACATTGTTACTCAATAAGATGACTCTCTTACTTTCTCTTTTGAACCATTAGTAACATTGAATATGGAATTTACACTTTGTATGTGTCAAAACATATAAATATCTTTGTTAGAGTAGTACATAATATAGACTTACAAGATAATAATAGTTAATCTTACGTGCCTATGGTTCTACCTAATCTAGTGAGTCCTAAACTGGTATCTATGTTAGCCAAGGTGATGTACTAGGTTATTTACTTGTTGAATAACTTGTATTAGTTAAAAACACATGGTCCTCTTTGTGTGTTGTGAACTAAGGGCTTTTAACATTCAAAAATTGAATATATTGCTTGTTATACCATGGCTATGCTATATATCTGACACCTAGAACCAATAATTTAATTGTAAAATATATAGTTTATGCACATTATACTTCCACAGTCCATGACAATAAATTAGAATGATTTTGATCATATTTATATGTTTTTTTTTTAATCAACATCTTGACTCACACTTTGTGATCCATCAAAAATTAAACATGGAGTGTAATTTGAAATGTTGATTCAAAAATTTACACATGGTTTTTACCAGAAGCATTCTAATTAAACACATAGTTAATTAGGAGAGTTGCATGGCCTTGTTTCCCATGCTTGGATATGTAGGTAGTCCAAATGAATGGACCCTATCTATCATTTACATGTTACTTAGAAAAATCAAGATAACTCATATGTCATAGAGGTTCCTATAGCCTCTAAAGCCATACTATTCATTACCCCAAGATCCTATTAGGTATGTTGCTTGTCAACCCTACATGGGGTATCACCCCTAGACCCTTGCTTAAGCTTTTAGAAAGAAAAGTTGAAAATTGTTCAGGCTGCATCAAATAAAATGTGAATTAATGATGATGATAAACAATGAACAAGTGATATGTTTGATTGGACTAGGATGTGATAATAATAGGTTGTGTACTCCAGGAGTGGTTTTAAAGGAATTTTCTAAATGCAATATTATTTTTACCATATTATTGAAAAGGTAATTTTATGTGAAAATGATGGGTGTTTTATATCATGGAGTGTTATGTGCTTTTCTAGTATGGTTTTTGAAAAATGAACATATTACTTGATGTGATGCTTTTGGTTGTGGAAATCTATATGATGAACATTTAGTGGTTGTGTTAAATCTCTAACAAGAGCAAAGTAGTGATATTTTTTATATGAATGGTGATAGTGGAGCTTCCTTGCTAAGGTTTTATATTTGACATAGATTGAATTGTCCCACCAAAGCTTTATAAGATTCAATATATGTGGAGCTTCCCCACCAATGTTTATGAATAACATTTTTTTATTGTTGCAATGATTTTTCAACAATCCTTGCTATTTAAATAACTCAAACAAACTAAAAACAACTAAATTATAAAAATATATATGCATTGTGCCAAATTTGCAATGACAATCCTCCTCATTTCACCATTTTAGAGTGTTTTATCTATAATCTTATATATCATCTTTTTCTATTTTTATGCACCAAATGGAGTAGGTTGTCCAATTCTAAAAAATGGAACATCCTCTCCAACTCCTTAGGACATTAGGGGTGCCACCTAGAAGGATGTGCCCTATGGAAAATTGTTGTTTAAAGGTTTATTTATTATTTATTATTTATTAATGTCATGATATTTGCATTGTTGTGATGATTACTTTGTTGAAAAACCTTAAAATTAATTGTTGAGTTAATTAAATATTATACATTATTGTTTGAAAAATATGTCATATTTGTTGGTTAAGCTTGATCTTTCATTTATTTTATTCAACTACTAAGATGATTTTTTGATATTTGTGATTTTACACCTATAAAGTGAATACACATGATATGTCTCGGAAGAGAGCTTGATTGATGATTTTATTAATGTGGGTTTAAAATTGTAGAAAAGGGGGATTCACTACTCGCGAGTCTCTTTATTCTCAAGAGAATCCCAGGGAGCGAACTACCCTAAACTACCTCAAGGAACTGAGTGAGAGTTCCAAAATAAAAAAGAGTAGGTCACAGAGGTTTTCCAAACAAACTAGCAAGTTTTCGGCCAAAGGATAGCAGTGCGGAGTTCGGGCTATAGCATAGTGCGCTGAAGTCCCAGAGGCATGTTGGCATCTCATACAAACTAAAAACTAAGAATGTCTCAGAAAATAGTAGAGTGACTACTTCTACTTTGACTGCTAAGAAATTTTGAAATGCGAGCAAGTAATAGAATATGATAGAACTAAAATAAAGTGAGGTAAACGATAAGACTAAAGATGATAAAGAAAGTGGTCACAACCCAAGTAATGAAGCCTCTAGCAAATGAATATCTTTGATACCTGCGCACATAAGATCGAGGGAAAATGTTGGGGTTGTTTGGGGACTTGCCACAGTCAAACCCTCGTTTCGGTGTTCGCACCTCCACAAACAGCCAAATAGATAGAGAGAAATAATAAGCAAAAATGAAATGAATGCAAGAGTGATAAAAGAAATCCCTGCTCAAGGAGGAGAACCTGTATCGCAAAATAGAGATGCAATAGATAGGGGTTGTGAGAAATCCCAAGATGCTCAAAAGATACAAGGCACAAGATAGATATCACCTCCAAGGCTTGAGGAAGCCAAAGGGAGAAAGAGATAGTTGCAAAGAGTGTTGCCAAGAGAGCTTGAGAGCTTGAGGCTATTGTAGAAAGTTGTAGAGAGCTATGCAAGCAAGAGAGCAAGAGAGAAGAGAGTGTCTCCAAGAGAGAAAGACCAAGAAGAAGGCCTAATAGATTGAAAAAATAGCTTTTAAAGAGAAAAGAGGAGGGAAAGAAGCTTCCTGAGTCTTTACAAGGTGTCCCGAGCCATTACCACCGATAAAAAGGTAGCTGACAAGTGGCAAGGCACTCGAAAATGATTGTTTTAACGTTGAAATGTCATAGGATGCTAGTGTGACGCGTAGATGTCCATGCGGCGTGCTAGTGTCCAAACACATCACGTTACAAAACAACGGGAACAAGAAAAGCACCAGGTTCGATGCAAAGTTGATGCACAAGGGTAGTTGTTGAAAAGGGGTCTTGAGCATCCTAAGAGGGAAAAAATTTGATGCAAGGGCTAAAATGAGCCTACAAAAATGCTAAGGGAGTGGACACTAAAGTGGGTACAAGAATGTATGTGAAATTGCAAGAGGTGCAATTTTATGACATTACAAAAGTTGACTCATGAAATGTTCTAGAAGGGAGCTCAATCTTATACCATACGATTGAAGGATGAAATAAATGAAGTGTGTGAAACATAATATTGATTATTATCTATTGCTATGATTACTATCATATGAGCTATTTATGAAGAGAATTATTTGTGAGCTTGATAGTTATATTGATTATGAGATTTTATATAAATGAAATTAAAGAGAAGAGTATTATACACATCGTTTCTTAGTAATGTCTTGTACCATGAGCATAACTTTATGTATGTATATAAAAAATAATTAGAAATTGTTGGTTAATTATGTGGTTATTTAAGGATTCATTAGGTTAAGTTACCACACCACACTTTTTTGTGTAGGAATATCTTACGACATTGAGCAATGGGCATCAACCCAAAAGATATTTGTTTTTATTTTGTTTGTTGGCTATAAAAACCATTTAAAATTTTCATTTTGAATCATTTTCCCTCTCAAATTGGTGTTCAAGATGTGTAAGACTCCCCTAGCCAAACAAAGTGTTTACATGCAATCCAAATGCTTAGCAAGAGAAATTTGCATGAGTTAATAATGGAGGGAATTGTAGTGTCCCTCTGTTTCGACCATCCTTGGATCTTGAGTAAGTTCATTTGATTAAATTGAGTCATCTTTTTGTATTCATTATTATATTATTAAATTTTCTTTTTGAAATTATGTGATAAAGTAACATTATAACTAGCCTTGATTAATCAATTTAATTAAATTAAATTAATTACAAGGTGACTTAGTTAATTGGAGGGTGTATAAATTTTAAATTAATGTCCCTGATACCATTTGCAACCTGTCGCAGCTGAAGTATTTAGACTTTAGAGAGTGTATAAGTTAAACAGCCTCCCTATACCATTGGCAACCTACGAAGAGAGGGACTGGCGTTTCGTTAGGAATGCCTGACCACAATTCTTTGAGGAATTCTGCTAAACAGTTCACACGCCTGTTCTTGTGTCCTTCTTGCTGCCATGGTGTTGAGGTATCCCCCAAACTCTCTCTCTCTCTGGTAATGACCTTTCATTTCTCCAAGTTGGCGAATTTGCAGCCTGAAAGTAAGGCTTTGATAGAGGTGTTAGAACTTATTTATTAAAAAGAAGTAAATTACGGCCAAGATTCTTATAATGCACACATTTAGGTTTTAACATTAGGGCATCCTTTATCCTTCCTAGCTTATATCGCAGAGCGGCAAAAAGGCCAACCAGCGCACCTAATAATCAGCTATATATGTAATGCATTAAGGGTTGTTGTTGTGTGAAGTTTGTGCAGCGCTCATCCTCTAAACCTGCCAGACTGCTCGCACCTAGAACACAAGCAGAGCTTACAATGTTATGACGTGTATTTGAGTGCTCATTAATTCAAGGATTTTGAGAGCTGCTTTGCAAATCCATTTTCCGCATACCCTGCTTTGATGGCGTCAGGAGACTGCCTTGCTTTGAGGCATGTTGTCGAATGATTCATGTATCTTGGCTTTGCTTCCACAGTTTGTACGCATGCCCCTGCGGCCTGATTCTAAGCTCCCATGATGGCGCGACAGGGAGGATGCTGGCTCTGGGTGAGGGGTTGGTGTTGCCCCCACCAGTAGCATTCGCTTGAAAGTTTCTTAAGCCTTTTTAGCAAATCTGTGTTGTGCATATTCTGCAATCATTGTATTCCATGAGATCACATTTCTTGAAGAATTCTGTCAAAACTGTTTTTTGCGCCCTTGTCTATGCTTCCCTCAGTCTGCATACATTTTCGCCTCAGCCATTACAATATCTCCTTCTTGGTCAGCTTGCTCATGTTATAAGTTTACCGAACGACTTGGCTGTTAGGGTTCCTCCTTTCCTTGTAGTTTCAAACTCTGTTTTCCAGTTGACTCTGTTATGTCTCTAGGTTATATTGTTTAAACTAATTATTTTAATCTTATCTGAATTATTTATTTTGGATTTAATTATGGTTATGATTTTATTTATTGGGATAAATTGAAGTCATTATTATGTCTTTCTATCATCAATCCAAATTCAATTGCTGCAACAAAACTCAACATTTTTGTTAAAGTAGTGGATGCTAGTAGGATATACTATATTATAGAATTTAGGTGAATATTTTAAATAAATAAATAAATTTGTTAATATAGGCATATATTTGTATGTGAGATTAATTTACTTTAAATATGTATAGGTAATAAAGTAAAGAAATAGAAATTAAATTACAAAGTAACCTTTAATTATGTTTTTATAGAAGAAAGGTATTTTAGTTGTAGGACAATATTTATGTTGTGAGATGCATTCGATTAAATTATGGTTATGATATTGCTATCATGATTCAACTGTGTAGTTTCGAGTCAACTCCCTGGTTAAGCGCGCTTGAGCTGGAGCAGTACTGGGATGGGTGACCTCCCGGGACGGACCAGTGCTTCACCTCTGTGAGCATCACCTAGATGCAATGAGTGCTAAGTGGACCATTCAATATCATGAGAGATGGGTTCTTGTTGAACCACTACTCATGAAACATGGGTCAATGAGTTTGACTCGAAACTACACAGTTGAATCCTGATAGCAATATCATAATTTGACACGCTGTGGAAAAATACCTCCTACTTATAAATTATGGTTACTAGCTAAAGAATGTTAGTGAGAGAATAAGAGTGTCACTTAATTATTTGATTTCTTATTAATGGGTAATCGGGTAAATGAATATGATATTAAAACATTATTCTATAAGATAGTTTAAATTTGATAAATTAGAGTAGATGGTAATATATGGGCAAGTTTGCCATTACATGAGTTGGAATACAACAATGTATAGGAAAGTATATATAATATAGTTCATTCTAAGATATGTCTTGTAATTGAAGGCAACTTCAAATGATTAAATGCCCTTTAATAAAATGATTTCAATCGGAGAGTATTTAAAACAAATTAAGCTCTTAGTCTATAAATCTTAGAATACTTTGCTTAATCAAGTTATGATAAAATATGAATCTAGTAGATATGCATTAGATGTGTATTATTGTTGTGATGTAATTAGATTTATTTTAGGTTGCTTTTAGGCTAGTTGTTAATGAAATTAGTGATTTATAGATTAAAATTAAAGTGTTTTATTTTTAAGAAATTTGGGTGAGCATATTGGGGAAAATTATATAAGTGAAGGGATTACTAAAGTTAATATTATAGGGGTAATTTAAAACAAATAAATATCTTTCCTCTATATAATAATTTGAGTAATTACTTTTAAAGAGGATTATTTAATTAAGTGAATAAATTGATTTAAGTTTAAGAGGGAGCATTAACTATATTTAGTTTATTGAAAAAGAATGTATCTGCCTTTGGCAATTAAATGTTTTATATTGTGATAATTATTTGATTATATTGGATAATGGAATTAGGAATATGGAATTTGCAAGAGGAAGAAGTTTGCTTAATGGTGAGTTGATTACGTAGTTAAATAATTAATTAGTAAGGGAAGGAAATTTGAGATAACTATAATTGCATGTAAGAAGGATTTAATTTAAGAATTACAATTTGGTGGTTCCATTTTAGGTTTATTTCGTTCATGATTGCTTAATGATTGTGAGTTTGGTTTATATAGTGTCTTCTAAGGTTGCAAAGTTTGTTTGTTTCCTTATGAAGATTTTGTGTGCGACCTTGGAATTTAATTTAATTTTGGTTATTGTGATTGATATTGTTGTTAATAATCAAATTGTAAAATTGTTGAGTAATTAGTGGTTGGGTATCGTGTGAGGAGAAATTTGAGGTCTCCCTCAAATGCCTAGTGGGTTGTTTTCACGATGGATTATGGTGGTTGAATTTTGATGTTGATTTGATTTGGAATTTAAGGTTGATACGGATTATTGCGATTGATTTGTATAGAATTATTTATATTAGCATTGATTGAGTTTGAAGATCTTGCCACTCTTATTCTTCACTTGTCGCTTTGCAATTGTGAATTTTATGAAGCCATTTTGTGGTCCATGTTGTGATTCTTTTTCTTGTGTTAAGATTTTCTTCTTGTCATATTTTGAGATGGTTGGGAACCCAAAGAGTTTGAATTATCTTCAGTAGGAGTTTGTGGATATTTGGTGTTTTAGGCTTCGAGAGGCAATGGTAAAACTTGATTTATGTTGATATTCCATGGTTGGACCTTTGTGATTCATTGATCTTATTTTTGATTTTGAGTTCTTGTGGGTGTTACCTTGTACCATGGTGTTGACTTTGATGTGGCTTTTGAGCGAGATGGTTCATGCCTCGCACGTGCATTCGTTCTGTGGCTTTTATGTTTGGTACACCCCTTGTTGTTGTGAGTCTTGTTTCAGAACTGTTGGGGAGGGTGGCTCTTCATAGGGGTCGGCGCACAAAGGGGTTGTTAGGGTAACCCATGGAAGAGTTTCCTAAACAAGTGATATTGTAATTAATGAACTAGTGGGTTTGGGTAGTTAAACATTAAACAAGATTAATTATGTGCCTCACCCATACCGTTAGCGCTTTCACAAGCTAAGGATGGGATGAGAAGACCTGGTCGGTAAGATCACTGCCTTGTCCTCACGAAAGGTAAGTGGTCTCGCATGAGTCACCCTATGGAGCGGTGCCTTGAGATAGGCAGTCAGGATAACCATAGATGGAGGCGGCGCCTTGTGATAGGTTGTCTGGATAATCCATGTAAGGCCATGCGATGGCACTCTCCCACAGTACCCATTTTTTTTCCCTTGTTTGGTTGCCTCTAAGAGTGTTGTTTGAATTGTTGATGTTGAGGCTATTGGTTCTTGGTGTTTGTTGTTGAAGCCTCCAAGTTCTATCTTTTAGTGTTGCACACATGCCTCATGGCAACTTGATTGATGTTAATGAAAGGCGTCCTTGATATTTATTGTTGGTTGATATTGCGATTTCATTTGAAGGCTTTGGGTCCTATTGTTGTTGGCACCTCTTATGGTTATTTAGTGTTGATCTATAATATTGACATTTGGTTTTGTCAGACATTTCATTATTTTGTTGTGGCTCTGTGATGGCAATGTTATGGGTTGTTATCTTATATGGTTGTTATCCTTGATGTGGAGTCTGGTTTGCTATTGGTTCATTTGACTATTTTGGTTGAGGAATGGGGATCTTTCTTGTCAACTCCTAGCACGGGGGGTGGTCTTTTGGGTCCACGCGGTCAAGTGGAATGTGCTATGCACCCCATTGGGTCCCCAATTCGAGCTCGTGATGATGCAGTTGATCCAAAACTCCACCTCAGTTCTATGGTACCATGTTCAATTATGTAACATTCTTGTATTTGATGTATCTTATCCTCTATGCGACGAGATGCATATGTACTCCTGAAGTAATGTAATGTACTATTATATCCATGATGTGTTGTATCTGTGGAAATATGCTCCACAATTGTAATATTGAACTATGAATTGAATTATTATAAATGATGTATCATTTCCTCTCTTTTGATCATTAATGGTTGTATGTCATCATTATGTAATCTTGGTTTTTTATTCACTTTCGTTTTGATAAAAGCTAGGTTTCATAATGATCGTTCCATGTACCCCAGAGGACGTAGATGACTTTGTAAATGCATAATTTTTTTTCATGTAATGTATGTACATATTCATCTTATGTAATGTTTCGCTTTCCAAAGGAAAAAATGTGTGGTGTTTGGTTGTCCTTTGGGGTTCACATGGCGAGGCCTTACAGGAATTGTAACTTGCGTGTGCCACCTTTGTTTTCATTTTTGGATTTCCAATTGATGCATCTATATGGAGTTGTAACGAGGAAATAATTTTGTATGTCATGTTTGAGTCTTGCATATCCATAGTTAATTACTAAATTGTGAGTATTGTTTGAGTCTTGTATGTTTAATTTGACTCCTCTTATAGGATGGGGTCACTCATGACTTAGTTGCTAGAGTTCCACTTCTAATTAATCCATTGACTTTGTAATTAGGTGCCACATTAATATAGGATCTCTTATTTTCTCTCTTGATCTTTCTTCAAAATTTCATGAAAATCTTCTCATTTGGTGACATTGAAAAAATTGATAAGAGTGGAGAACAAGTTTGGTTAGCTTCCCACATTTTTTCATGCAAGTCAGAGGTGTGAAATTGTTTGAAGAGTTTGTTTTCCGGTTGGGAGCTCAAGGGTGAAGTTTTGACTCAATGGTAAACTAGAGAGTTCAATTTCATTCATAATTCTTGTAGATGTTTTCATAATGTTAGTTTTATGTCTTGTGTCAGTTGGAAGGTTGTAGATTTGTTTAAGATCAGTCATGTAAGGGGAGATTCTGCCCAAATTCTCCCATGAAAGTTTGATGTAATCATGTTTGATTTTTTAGATAAAAATCAACATATTTCCTCATGTATGATGTTCATTGTTGGTCTACAACATCAATAAGTTTGAAAAACATTGCAATCTGATTTGGTTATTTTTTAAAATAAGAAAATTAAAGTCTTGAAGAGGTGGTTATAGCCTGTAATAATCCAGTAGAATATGTCCTTGAATATACCTATAAATCAAATCCAAGTTATAGCTTGATGGGGTTAAGTTTGAATATCTAGTTCTCCAAATTTTCCTGGACAGTGTTTATCTCTTTATCTTGATTCAGAACTCATTTTTCACGCCTTAACCCCACTGTAAGTGTTTGGATGAAGTTTTGTGAGGTTTTATTGCTAGTGTAATTTTGATTTTTCTGTTAGTTCCCTAACCTTGACTGGATCAATTTTAGCACTCCAAGGATCCCAATGGTGAAAATTTTGCTACCCTCTACCCCTACCTCAACCTCTAAAGTTTTCTCTTTCAGCAAAACCATACTTTGATTAGTTTTATCTCCTTTGGGTCTTCTCCCTTGGGTATAAAGGAACTTCAGTTTGCTTTCTTTAAATTGCTACCACCCCTTTTGCGCACTACTTTGCCTCTCTTCCATTTTTTCCTGCCTAAAAGGTATTCTCGTATGCCTCTTCCATATTGTTCATCTTTAATATCAATAACTCCTATTGAACTTGGAAACTAAGCCCATTGATGTCTCTAGCTATTGCCTACTCATGTTCTTGTAAATCAGTTCTAATTTATATCCAGAAGAATTGCTGATTATAAGCTTGTACTTGTTGCTCATTTTTTCCCTGCCTTAAAAGGGTATTATCATATGCCTCATCCATGTTATTCATCATTAGTATCACTAGCCCATATTGGAGCTGGAAACTAAGCCCATTGATGTTTTTAGCTATTGCCTATTTGAATTCTAGTAAATCAGTTCTAATTTATATCCAAAAGAATTGATCATTATAAGCTTGTACTCGTTGCTCTTTCGACCTTAATTTTGAAGCTCCTTATATACGTTTTCTGATAATCAAGAGGGGCATAAACTTAGACTTAAGATTCTTTCTCAGCCTCCCCTTCCTCTTTGTGGCTGAAAAAAAACACTTCTACAAGCTTCTGAAGAAATCTCTTTACTCTCAAGTGGGGCATACCAAAAAAATATGCGAATTGGGATTGTTTCTATTAAAAAATCATCATATCTATATCCCAAATTAATCCCACATTGGATGGAAAACTTTTTCTGCAGCAAGATATATACTCCAATATACCATTAAGCTATACCACAGAGGTGATGCCACAATGAACTTTGCTCTCCTAGTGACATAATGGTGATGATCCTACTGACATAATGGTTGACTGGTTGCCTTCGACATGCTTCTACAACCAAAAAATTCATATTATATTTTCCCCCCTTCCCCAAGCATGCTGTAGCTTCTCCCATGCCTTCCCCAAACTTCTATAGATTCTCCCACCACAATGCTGCAAATTTAACCCTTCTCATATTGTCTTCCTCAATTCCAGCCATTCAAAGTATCTTTCTAATTCCTGGATCCAATTCACCTGAACTTCTGGGTTTGATTAAACTTTAAAATCAGAGATGTCAACATTAAACCTAGCTTCATCTTGGACACAACTTCAATGAACCTTTCCATGGCATCTATGGCTTCACCCCAAGCCGTTTGAAATTCAGGTTCAGGCTCTTTTATTTACTCAACTTCAAAATTTCTTCTCTGCCTTGGTAAGATAACAATCTGATACAAAGCCCTGCTCTGCAGCTATCAATCAAGTGAAAAGTACCTGAAACTTTTAGAAAATTCATAAAATATAACAGCAAAGGTAATCACAGACTAAAATAGGGGAAGGAGAACTGGGAGACACATACAACAAATTTAATATTGATTATAATATTCAAATGACAACAATGTATTAGGTTACAAACAAACACTACATCATATACATAAATTCCAATGGCACTGCTTTTAATGGGCATGCCAGGTGCCCGTAAATTCCTGCAGTTTGGTCTACGTCATGTCACAGAAATGGTGGTCTGGATCAATCTCCAAGTTAAAATCTGTGATATCAAAGTCCAAACAAGCAGGGGCTGAAATTCCATCCCACTTGTAATCTATCTCTGTGATCTATTATTGCAAAGAAGCATTCAGAAATTTCTACCCGCCATCTGAATTAGCACATACAGACACTGTTCAATGAGCCCATGTTGAAAGTAACTGTAAAGTTGAATCTAAAGACTTGGGACCTTCAAAGGCACTGGCAATCCTTGATGTGAAAAAGTATAGGATGAACAGAACATGATAACTGCATTTTGTTCTAGTCACATACCAGACGGGTTGTCCCACACCTTTCACATGCATGGACAAACGCTCCGTTACAAAATGTGCATGACATGCAATTCCAAACCAAGCCTGTTCTGTCAAGCTCAAGATTAGGGGTCCTGCTTATCGAAGAACTTTGTGAGGTAACCATGACAGAAGTATCATATGCAAAATACTCACGAGGTGTCCTACAACTCTCACAAACATGAAAAAACACTCCATTCTCAGAATTGCAAGACATGCAGTTCCAAACCAAGCCTGTAACGTCAAGCTCAGGATTAGATATCCTGATTATCAAAGAGCTTTCTGAGGCAAACATGACAGAATTATTATATGCAAAAACCCCACGAGTTCTCCCGCAGCTTTCACAATCATTAAGAAACACTCCATTCTCAAAATTACAAGATTGACACTTCCAAATCAGTTCTGTTATGTCAGAGCTCTCCTCCATCACAATCATCAGGATTGGACGTGCCCTGCAACTGTATAGCATGTCCCAGAAACTGACCAATAATTGGGATGCATAAGAGCATAGCAAGCCTGCAAGGGTACCACAAATAGGTCCAGACAAAGGTATAACAGGATACAAGAAATAAACAGAAGCCAACTCGTCTGTGAAAATTGCTGCTATGATCAATGCCTTATGGTTTTGGTAAGCAGGTAGAAGGATTCCATCCATGCCAAACAGTATTATCCATAAGTGACCATGACAAATTGAAGAATATGTGCCTGCTAAACCCTGCAATTGCCAACCTTGTGCTGCTATTGGTATAATAATCATTGAGGCAAATCTTCCGCTTCCCATGGATCTCTCTAAAAGTCTACCCTTCCACAGGAAAGAAGCAATTTGATATGCAAATTGTGCCTTGCTCGCATGATGGTATATGGGGATCAAACATTGTTTGAAGTCAAAATTCTGCAGTCCAGATGCTAGCAATATTAGCAAAAACTTCATGCCAATTTCAACTTACAGTTTGTACTGATTGTCAAAACCAAACAAAAGTTCTGCTTGCAGAGAAAACGTCATTCATTATACTATACATTGAAAAGCCACTGTAAAGCCTCCATTCATTATTTATACTATAATAACTAAGCTGCTATAAAGCCACCAGACGTTCAAATACGGGGGTCATTTCTTTCTTCTGTCATTCATTATACTTTACATTGAAAAGCCACCATAAAGCCTCCATTCATTAGTTATACTATAATAACTAAGCTACTATATAGCCACCAGAAGTTTAAATAAGGGGGTCATTTCTTTCTTCTGAAATGCCCCAAAATTGAACGAGAAGTTCAAGCCCACTTCAGGAGAGTTTGCTGGGAAAGTTGAGCCCCACATTACTAATTGTTATTTTGCACTAATTATGAGAACATCATTATACTGCTCTTCATGATCAAAACTTTTTTAAGAGCACAACCTCGGTTGTTTGTGCATAAATATATAACTTGAAATCCAATTAGGACACCAAGTAATTGGCTTTGGTTTATTTCATGCAAGCTTCCATTTATTGGCATAGAGACAGGCAATAGAATTCAGATCTAGAACATCGAAGGAAAAAGCCAGCATAAAACTTATCTGATGTATATTGTGCTTTGTACTTCTAAACCAAATTAAAAGACTCTACTCTGAAACTTCTTCCATCCATGAAGAATTTGACCCAAGAATATTTTGGAAAATTTAATATGTTCATATGTTATTGAGATACACAGTTAATATGCCACCAAATTTGCTGATTTTTTCAGGCCTCTCTGTGATGATTTTGTTTTTGTGAATATTGATAATTCTCTGATTATGAAGTTAAGAGCTACTGAAGACAATCTTCCTTCCACAGAAAATTGTTTTAAAGAAAGACCATTTTCATCCAAATGAAGCCAACTTTTTCAGAAAGAGTGAAACAAAAATTTGCTCTGAACAATAGAAAAAATGTTTCAATTCACGAGGTTCTATTCTAGGAAATTCTGTTATTGTGGCATGTGATATGGTAGCGTTCTAAAGTGTTTAAACTCCATATAGGCTGGAAGCACTATCAATCAATGCTGAAAGAATACACTGTATTTCCTCACCTTTTAGGAATGTTCTTGTACTTTCCAATTACCAAATAGAATTTTGATTGGAAAATCACGACCAGCATGCATGTCCAACCCTATGCAATACTGACTAGCTGGTTGGTGGTTAATAATTTTATTCTAAAAGAAAATCTGGAAAAACATGGTATGCCATTAGACTTTTTATATTCTTCTACGCTTAACGTGTCTTACGAATAAATGCAATTCTTAGAAGAATTTCCTATTTTACGTCAACCTGTGTAGGGATTCATGTAAAGCAGGAATTTCCATAGGGAACATCCTAAGACTTTTATGGAGTTAGTTGTTGCCCCTGAAATCCTATTTCATATGAAAACCAGGTTCAGAATTATATTGTTTTCACTGAAATTGACAAAGACCGAGAGAATTCCTTACAAGAATGAGCTTTGATTCTTTGAAATTGAAACACCCTTATTATATTTCTTATGAATATTACTTTTATGAAATTGAATAGAGAGTATGAGCAAGGGAATTCAGTTGTCCGCAAAATGACAACCAACTGGGGAATGCAAAAAACTGGTTTCTTGGATTGTATTTTACATGAAAAAGAGTCAAAACACTACTTTGAAGTCTCCATATTTCCTATAAGTCCATTCTCAGTGAAGCAAGAAAATCAATGTGAAAGGGTGCCTGATTTAGCAGAAGATATCAAAGATCCTCCAATTCTGAAGATTACAATTTTATTTTAAATCTGTCTGAAATCACAGGGAAAGGGATGACCGGTCTATCAGCAGATGCCATAGATCCTCCAGTTTTGAGGATTTCAATTCTTGTGATAAATCTGTCCTTGGACGTGTTTGTAAAATATTGAAAGACTTGATTAAATTCTAAATTGCAGTGCTTTTAGACAGATCAATGCATCCCAATTCCCCATAACATCTATCCAACACAGCAACAGGTAAAGAATCAACTAACAGCGTGTCTAAACAGTGAGAATTTCAGTCCAACCCCTTCCTTTGTCCATAACAATTCCCCATAATATCTATCCATCATAGCATCAGGTAAAAAATCAACTAACAGCGTGTCTAAACAGTGGGAATTTCAGTTCAACCCCTTCCTTAGGCCAGGAGGCTGGCCCTCGGTATATGGGATTTGTTTGTGTTATGCCTAATGGTTCTCATGTCCACCAAATTTGTCATTAACTTTAACACACCAAGCAGATTTTTCAGGGATGAATGCTTTTAGAGGTGACTAATCTGGACTGACTAATATTTGAACCCGAAAGCAACCCCTAGTCAATGGGCTGCTGGTCCAGTGAGCTACTACAGTTGTGACAACCCACAAAAGCTGGCAAGGAGTCCAAAGACTCTAAACCATCAGTAAGATCCCACGAATAAAGGACATGGATCAGTAGAAGTATGAACCATTTTGTAGCGGGCATCCAGTAGAATTAACTAAATGGGTACCAAATATCATTGCTGTGACGCTGTCAAGCAGGGGAGCAAGATAATTGAAGCAAACAACATCAAAGCAAGCTACCACACAAAGTATTATTTGGGAAAACCAAGGATTAATCTGTGTATGTCTTTCTAGTCTCTACCGAGAAATATGTTTTATATGCAAATACACCAAAAAAATCCATACACCCAACTCATTAAAACCCCTTAAATTTTAAAACCCAAAGTTCCTGAGAACTCAAACCAAAGGGAACAGTGTTTACCTTAGTATGCGCACAGGCATTCACAAGAAACTGTGGAAACCAGAGGTGAGCAAGAAGCATTAGAGCAACTAAAACAGCTGCTATTGGAATGCCCATTACTTATTACAAATCTTTCAATTCCCCTACACAGATGATGGTTGTTACACTTCCTCTTAACAATCCACCACAAATAAACACTCCGATTTTGAAATCCCCCACAACCCAACTCCGATTAAGATCAATCTTCTCAACAGAACAAAACTGTTCTTTCACTTAAATCAAATTCGTTTGCTAATGCTCTTCGGCTATAGCTTTGAGCCTAAATGAACTAACCGTTGTCTGTTGTTCTAGAGCTTAACAGTTGATTGATCTTGTGGAGTAGCCAAATTAATTTGTAGTTTTGTCGGGAGTTTGCGCGTCGAAGGACCGCGTGCGCGCCAAATGAAAGTGAGAGCAAAACGTTTTGGGGGTCTGTATTAGAAACTTCGTTCCCATAAAATGTCAAACTCCCAACCTTATCAAATGGGCAGTATGTATTCTCCATAGTACCATACAAATTGGTATGTATGCAATCAAATATATATAGTTATTCTACATATATATTGGATTGTACCAAAAAAAATAAAAATAGTTTTTATTTATGTGAGTCATTATAATTAAAAGTATTATTCTTCATGTAGTATAATTGGTTCCCACATACATTAATAAAATGTAGGTTGTTGATTTGAATCACAATTTATTTGTATAATTGTGTGTTGTAAAACACAAGTTTAAGTATTTTTGTAAGTAAAAGACATGCATGCATGTATATTTGATGGTCATAAGTATAAATTTTATGGAGAAGCCACAACCTATCAAACAATCCACATAAACTTCATGATGGCTATATATATTTTTAAATTATTTATTTGGTTGTTGTAATCGTAAAAAATGCATAACCATTCCATTTCCTATTTAGTTTTGTGTCTATTTTGAAAGAATGGCTTAATATGACAAATGGTACAAACTTGTTCAAAGTTGGGCTCATACTTCTAGCCTTTACCTCTCTTTATTACACACATTCCTACACATTTATTGGCATTTTATCTATTTCTATACATAACACATTTACTATACCTAGCATGGTCAAACATTTATTATATGCACAAACTTTATTGTTACATCATCTTAGATCAATTTTATGAGTCTTGTATGATCAATTTTGCAACCATGGATTTGACTCTTGTATTTCCAATTTAAATTCAAATTTAGCTAACTCTCACTCAATTCACTAGCCATTATGAGCTGACCAAACACATGCTTGTGTGATTTATTACTATGTATGTGTATTTAAAGATATTCAATTGCACCCATTTTACAACTCTCTCTCATATGCAAATATATTCTCATCCTAAAACTTACAAGGAGCATTTATTATAAGAATCTTTGAATTGGTGCACTAAGGCAATTAGAATTAGCATATTCCTCATAAGAGCTTTTGCATGGTTGAAGCAAATAAATTCAAACACTCATATGACTATATAGTTAGTCTTTTCTAGGGCTTAATCTAGAAGAACTTGCCCCCTAGTGATATGGCAACCCTTAAATGTATTCTTAATTTTTTTTCATAACCAAATATTCTCTCATTTAGGTAAAACATCTAACATTTATAATATGAATCTTTCAATTTTTTGTACTAAAAAGAATCACATAGGAGCATTTACACAATTGAAGCTTGTAAATTAAAATATTTACACAACCATAAAGCTAATTTTTTTAGGGGTTGACCTTGAAGGAGTTGTCCCTAGTAAGTTGGTCACAACCCTCTAAATGTATTCTTAAATACCACTGATCTAGATATAAGAGAAATCACTAATAAATTCCAAGAACCAAAGAGTTGTAAAGTGTCACTGGCTAGATTAAATCCATGTAATGAAAGTGATCTATAAGCATGGACATGACCCAAAGAGAGACACAAATCTTGTATGGAATCTAAGGAAAAACACAAACATAAAGGTTCTATTGTCAATCCCAATATAGTCTAGATTCTAAAATAATAATAATGTTATTCCTCTTTAGGCCTAAAGCTAAGTGGCATTAACCTTCTTTGCATTTACTTTTGTATAATTAGAATTTAATTTAGAATTTAATTTAGAATTATTTTTATAGCTATCATTTATTAATCTAGGTTGATTAATGCTTTTGTGCATGAATCTTATTAGATTATCCTAGACTAAATTTAGGGAAATTTGATTTTACTTTATATTTTGGTGAACCACTCCAATCCAATAGGACCCTAGGGTTTCACTTTAGGATTTATACCTTATCTATTTTAGGTTTTTCAATGTACATTTTTATTATAATACCATTTTTAGTTCTTAATAGGATTTGTGTACATTGCATTGCTAGACAATTCCTTTTAAGGTTTACACTTCATTATTTTACTATCTATTTTTTCCCAATCTAGTCACCCTTAGCTATACCATAGGGTTTCTATTTCAAAGGATAGACCACTAATATTTTCTATAATTAAATTTGAAAGTGAAAATTTGAGCTTTGTTTCTTATCTTTTGTTTATCCCATGAGTTACTAGTTTGGTTAATACTAACAACCTAGAACACAACTAGCTATAACTCATAATATGTTCATCAACAAGTCATTCAAAATAGAGACCTACAAGCTATTAATACTAAAACTACTTCATATATTGTCTCTAATGTTAGCACCCCCTCCTCATCCTCCACTATTGATTGATCTATTTTTCACCGTTAATCCTTTCATTAGTAGTACTCATCCCCATAATTCCACCCATAAATATACTAGTTTTCCCCATATAGTTCTTGTCCTCTTTCTACCTCTCCCCTTCTTATTGTCTTCCTCCCAACTATACCCCTCCTTAGATACATGCACCCATTATTATGTATTACACTTCTATACCTAATTCGTCTACCACTACCTAATCTATCATACATATTTTAGATGACCCACTCATACATACATTAGTTCATCACATGGAATGTCCATCCATTAGCATATCCCCTTACCATGCACTTGCATACCCTTCAATATATTTCCTCTTCTATGCATCTTTTTAATGAACCATTTGGTTTTATAGAAAAACTATTTGATCCTTAATCACAAGGTAGGATGAAGTAAGGTAATAAATTTACCTTTTTTGTTTAATTTTCTTTAAAATGTTATGTCTTGAAACAAAGAAAAAGAGGGTTTAGTGGTAGTTAATTGTTTGAAAATGTGTGAGGGAACTATTTTCCTTTATTTCATTTGGAAATTAGATCCACACAATCAATTGATTATTAACCCTTAGGTGAATCAAGTCAAAGTGAGAATCTTCAGATTTCCTTATGACTAAAGGACGGGGGTCAAGGTCAAACAACACTTTGGGGAGAAAAACTAAAAATAGCAAATCAACACCAAAATGCAATCTAACACTTGGAACAACAATATTAAACTCAATATTTGTAGAAACATAAAACATAATGCATATTTGAGAAAGGCAGAGACTTGTGTACCAATCACAAAAGTGCTTTTCAAAAGCTAATCTAAGACTCATTTTCCCATGGGCGAATGGGTCCAAGTATAGGGGTTGCAAAAATCTTTCGGGAGCCTCTAGTGCAAATCTATTCAAGCTTCTAATTTTCCCATGTTTCAATGTCGAAAAGTTGGAAATCGAATTTGTAGGTGAGATTTCGTGATTTGATGAAAACTTTGACAACTTTGTAAATCTTGCACTTCAAAAGGTCTTCAAGCCTTCTTCAACCTAAATCTACAATCACAAACACAAGAGAGAAAAATGTTTATTTTGGGTGAATAGGGGTTTTCCTTGGTCAAACCTCATTTTGGTAATCAAACCTTGAAATGAAATAATGCATGAAAGAGGGAATAAAGAACGAACAAAGCAATGTAACCACTCAACAAACCCTTGAATGAAACCTTGATAATGGAGATCTTAGGAGGTTTGCAACTTGCATTAGATGGTTGAATTGGATGTTGATCTTGACACTTGAATCTTTCTTGAAATGATACTTTAAATGCTTGACTTGATCATGAAACCTACATCACAATGTTAGCTCCAAAAATATGCATGATGCAAGAAAAATTTAACATGATGAATGGACCTTGAATGTTGCAATTGATAAATATTTGATATATCTTCTCTTGAATGCCTTTAATTTCTCTTGAAATGCTCCAAAAGTGCTCATAAATTTTCTAGGTGAAACTTAGTGAAATAACCTTGTATTTATATGTATGTATCCTTAATTTCCCAAAATTCAAATATCACAAGCCAACAATGAATTATAGATTTGAAATCATTAAAATACCACCAAAAACATAATTTAAATTTAGGTCCAAAGGTTTAGGGAGGACCCATTCACCCATGGGTGAATAGGTCCCAAGTCCATAAACTTGGAATACACATTGCTCAATGTAAAGTGTTCTATTTAGGCATTAATTATTGTCGGGTTTCCCCTTCAAAAAATATAATTAATTAGGCTTGTAAATGAATTAAGGGGCTAATTAAGGTATAATTAAGCTCTATTTAATTAAGAGGGACCAAATAAGTGTGTAAATGTAAAGGGGTACATTTAACAACACTAAATTAAGGCACTATTAAGTCCAATTTAAATAAGGAGGGCCCAAACAAGTGAGAAAATGTAAAGGGTTACATTTTTTTACACTATATTTAGCCCCCACTTTAGTGAGAGGATGACCCTGCATCAAACTCACACTAAAGTAGACAATCAAGAAAGATCTAATTGTATAATTGTTGGAAGGATAAAACAAAAAGATCAAGGAGGATGATCGGGCCTCCAATATCTAAGATCTCATGGAAAAACCAACAAAGGCACAAGGAGACACATGCCTATGTTAATCATATATATGTATGCAGCAATGACAAGATACTCAATTATGCAATGTCGAAGACTAAAAGAAAAAGAAAAAGGATAAGGAAAAAAAGATGGATCAAACCTTGACTATCCATCACGATGTGGAGCATGCCTCAGTTGTTTGTCCAAAAATGTTTACAAGTGTAACTCATTGTCCTCTATGCAAACAACAATGCACACTCACATAGGCTAGTGAAATCTATTGTCCACTAGGTGAGCCTCCAAGGGTGGCAAATAAGAGAATCTTATTAGGCTTCCATACCATACCAAAGTTATACCTCTAATAACTTTAATAAGGCACCACACAATACAAAATTTGAGCTCCATAAGGCTTAACAAGCTACGTTATGCTAAATACTTATGAACAAACAAGGCACCATAGGAAAGCAAAGTGTGTTATGCTTGGTGGCCATGAAAAAGAGTATTGTAACTTCAAGCTTCATAAGGTTAGCAAGATGCGTTATTCTAAAAACTTATGAACAAAATGAAAATAGGATAAGACATGTTCAAAGGGATTTTTCTTAGTTCATGTAAGTTCTCCTCTTAGAGAACATCGTGCCTAATGTCTCCAAGAGAGGACAAGTCTAGGATAAAAGATTCACAACTTAGGGAATGCAATGCATAGCATCGCCACTAAGATGAAAGTCATATGCCAAGAAAGGTCACACTCTTGGAGGACATCAAACCCAATGACACCACCAAGAAGAAGACACATCGTAAGAAGTAAGAAGACTGCACAATGAATCATAAGAAGAGTCCAATGTATGCCCCCACTTTAAAGGAATTGCTAACACCATGATGTGAGCAATTACTTTAAAGTAGCAAATGATAAATGCTAACAATAAAGGAAGACATGAGAGATTATTTGGAAAGCCCTATGCCAAGTCATATGTTTCAAAATGAAGCCACATTATGAAAAAGGAAGGGGTTTCCCCCAAAATGAAATCCCAAAATCACACATAAGGGATCCATGGATTTGGGATCAGCGTATGTCTTTGCTACAATGATATTATAGAGCTTAGAAACATCATTATTCTCCAAATAACTCATGGAACAAGAAAAATGACACAGAGATCGAAAACAAAGAAAAATATTTTGGGTCAACATGGAAGAGACCTAAATTTCTCGACACCTTGCATCATCCCCAAAAGGAAAACACAAGACAAAAGAAAAGATAAAGGTTTACAACATATAGAATAATGAAGGTACAAATAGAGGAATGAACATGAAGACACATCAAATAGAACAATATGGGGGATCACATTATGCACATGCAATCACAAAAAGAAAAAAGGAAAATAAATACAAGACTCGTAAGGCACATGTGAGTCAACCTATTAGCAGGTCGTCTACATCCCAATCTTGTTCATTGTATTTGAAAGGAGGAAAACTAGCCAAAGGGACAACATCAAGTGCCAAACTAGGACAATGACCAAGTTCAACACGTGGTGAATCACTCTTTTTAGGAGGATCATCATGATTGTTATCATTTAAGCTCATGGAAGAGAAAAACAATAAATTTAACTCTTTATTCACTTCCTCATCATTTTTTTCAATTTCATTGTCATCATCCAAGTTAATCACAATAGAAGGTCTAATGATAATATCCATTGAAGGTTCGTGTTCTTGTTGTGTTCGAGGTTTAGGATTTTATTGTTTTGGAAAAGGAGGAGAATCATCATGCATTGCTTGAGGTAAGTTTGGATTTTGATTTTCTATATTGTTATTTTCTTCTTTGGCTTGTAATAAACGAGCAATAGCCCAACATCTATGCCTACACTCTCTAACATTTTGATTTATTTTCATTTCATTTTCAAGTTGCGATTGTGTGGGAGCGGGTTTATCAACCATAGGTTTTTTTTCTTCCCTTAAGGGAGGAACGAAAGGAACCATGGGAGGTTGTTCAACCACTTTCTCTTTAGCTTTGTATACTTGTTTGATTTTAGGAGGCACAATAGGACTTATTTGGTTATCTTGTGGTCTCTTATAGGAAATGGGTGGAGGATTTTCTATGTTTTGATCTTGGTTACTTGGAAAGGCTTTGGGTTCAATCATGGTTTTGTCAAGGATAGGAGGCTCAATCATGGGTTGAGGCATATTGGTAAGGGATAATTTTGTTGTGTTTTGCCTTAAATTTTTTATAGGATTTGAAAAATAATTCCTCACGAGGCCTAATAGGTTCCATAGGTTCGAGACAAAATAAATCCAATGAGAAATTCCCATGGGAAGACACAAGATTAAAACCACTATGATGTACAATAAAGATCTCATTTCTAAATGGAAACTTTAAGCATTTATTCACAACCGACATGATGACATTTATGGAGTGAAGCCATGGGTAGCCTAACTTCACATGAAATTGGTCTAATGATGGGATTATGGAAAATATGACAAATAATGTTTTCAGTCCAACTTTTAAAGGAAGAGTTATCGAACCTATCGTGATGCAGGAGCATCCAGTGGTGTAAGGGCAATCTTGCATCACCCAAAAATAGTTAAATTTCAAGTTTCTCGATTTTTAGATGTTTTTACATTTTTGGATACCCTTTTCATCATAATAAAATTCCCAATTTACGGTTTTTATTTTTGATTCCTGGGTTGAAAGATATTGCAGTTTTAGTTTCCAAGATTTGCACCTAAAAGTCTTTTGAGTTAGATTTGAGGCACTTAGAGCTCCCGGATCGGCCTCGAAACTTGCCAAAATTGGTGTAGAAAATTTTGAGCGCGTTATTGACTTCAAGACCTTTCCAACGGTTCAAAAGGTTTGCGAATCGAAGTCCCAGATCAAAAGTTATGGCCCCGGGAAGTTGGCGCACTTTCTAGAAGATACAAATGCAAATGCTCTTTTGAAATTTGAACTTCATGTTGTAAATTTTCGGTGCCAAACTGCCTAAACTCAAATTTGAATGTTGTTTTGGCTCCAAACTAATGAGGAGCTCTATTTATGGGCGAGTTTCTAATTTTTGGGTAACTTTTTGGGGACAAGCTCGCATATTGCAAAAGGGTTATTCTGTAACTTGCATGTGTTGTAGAACTTGGGGATTTGAGATCCTCTGCATGTAAGAAGCTCCATTTTTTGAATAATAAAATTATTCTCTTGTTCGTGGGTTATTTTCTAAGTCTCGGGTTGCACCCTCATCATATCGTAAGGCAAGCAAAACCATTATGTGTTTTGATCCATGCTTTCAGTTTTTCATAAGTATCTTGATAAAGCTCATGCACAAATAAGAATTCTTAAGTGATCACATTCCTTACACAAACAAGATCAATTAATATTCCATTAGTAAGCTTTCCATTGATTCTTCCAACTATTTAAACAGGACCATCAAGTGCATGTTTAATTATGTCATGTTGTGAGAAAGCAATGTTAATCGACATCTTAGTTAGGCCCTTACGAGGTTGAATTTTGATGAGGTTGATCGAATGATTTATAGTGTTTTCTCTTTATTTCTTATGTGATGTTGCATGATGTGATTAAGGCTAAGCACCGTTTCTATTCCTTGCTTAGTTTTAATTAAGTCTCTTATGTTTTGTATCATAGGAATAGCATTAGCAGTGATGGGTTTAGAACTTACAAAGTTTTTCAATTGCTCTAACTCTTCATCCATTCTTCAAAGGTTCTCATGAGGGAAATTAGCAATCATTGCATCAACATAAATCACATTAGGTGTAGGTAGGGAAGTCATGGGAAATAAAGTGTTAAGGGTATGATCCATAGTGGGTTGACTAGTGTCAACACAATGAGTGAAAGAGTTAGAAAACCCAAGGTCCGTGGTGAATGGTGTATTGCGGGATGACATGAGTCTCGAAATATGTCTCATGATGGTATTGGAAATAGGACACCAAGTTGTGAAGCTCATACAAGTTTCACAAACCCAAGGTGCAATGAAATATCCTAGAATGCAAAGTGCAATGCAAGCAATTTTTAAATTTAAAGAAAGATAACTTTCTGATTATGTTATGCAAAAACTTGAAAATGATGTCTTTTAGATGTAATTTTGAATTGAAACCATGCACTGAATGTGAAAAATTATGCTAAATATGAACAATTTCAAATAACAGAAATTCAAAAAATTGAAACAACAAAATGAATACAGAAGCACGGAAGGCAGAATCAGTGATTTTAATGCTCAAAATTTTAGGAAAGGCCCTAATTAGGGACTCATTCGGCCATGGGAGAATGGGTCTCACTTCAGTGTTTTTAAAAATTAATTTGAAAGGTTTTGAGATGATTTCTATGGTTTTCAAATTTTGGTTTCATACAGTGAGTTACAATTTCATATTTCTATAAAATGAGGTTTAAATGCAAGTGCAAAATAGTGCCAAATGACAAGCAAAAAGACCTAGTTTGAGATGCAATTTTGATTTAATTTTTAGATGTAAATGACTAATTATGCAATGCTATGTAAATACTATGCAAAATGAATGATATTTTTTAATTTTTTAGATTTTAAAGGATGCAAAAATGCAAACCTAAAACCCCAAACAAGATGCAAACTAATGCAAGTAAACAACCCTAAATGAGATGCAAATCAATGTAATGCAATTCAAATGAATGCAACACCTAGATCTAGCGTTGAAAATGAACTCCAAATCAACAAGATATGATGCTCAAACGTCGGGTTCACCAAAATGAAATGAAAGAAAATAAGGTTTAGTGGTAGTTAATTGTTTGAAAATGTGTGAGGGACCTTTTTTCCTTTATTTCATTTGGAAATGAGATCCACACAATGAATTAATTATCAACCCTTAGTTGAATCAAGTCAAAGTGAGAATCTTCAAATTTCCTTATGACTGAAGGATGGGGATCAAGGTCAAATAGCACTTTGGGAAGAGAAACTAAAAATATAAAATCAACACCAAAATGCAATCTAACACTTGAAACAACAATATTAAACTCAATATTTTCAAAACCAGAAAATAGAATGCAGATCTGAGAAGGGCAGAGACTTGTGTACCAGTCACCAAAAGTGTTTTTCAGAAGTTGATTTGAGCCTCATTCACCCATGGGTGAATGGGTCCAAGTACAAGGGTTGCAACAATCTTTCAGGAGTCTCTGGTGTAGATATGAAGCTTCTGATTTGCCCAGGTTTTAGTGTTAGAAAGTCGAAAATCCAATTTGTAGGTGAGATTCTGTGATTTGACAACTTTTACAACTTTTGCAACTTTGGAAACTTTGTAAATCTTGAACTTCAAAATGTCTTCAAGTCTTCTTCAACCTGAATTTGCGATCCCAAACAAAAGAGAGAAAAATGTTATTTTGGGTGAATAGGGGTTTGTCTTGGTCAAACCCCATTTTGGTAATCAAACCTTGAAATGAAATAATGCATGAAAGAGGGAATGAAGAATGAAAAAAGCTATGTTACCACTCAACAAACCCTTGAATGAAACCTTGATAATGGATATCTTAGGAGGTATGCAACTTGCATAAGATGGTTGAACTGGATGTGGATCTTGACACTTGAATCTTGCTTGAAATGATACTTTGAATGCTTGACTTGATCATGAAACCTACATCAAAATGTTAGCTCCAAAAACATGCATGATGCAAGAAGACTTTGACATGATGAATGGATCTTGAATGCTGTAATAAATCTCTGATATATTTGCTCTTGAATTCCTTTAATTTCTCTTGAAATGCTCCAAAAGTGCTCATAAAATTGCTAGGTGAAACTTAGTGAAATAACCTTGTATTTATAGGTGTGTATCCTTAATTTCTTGAAATTCAAATATGACAAATTGAAATTGAATTATAGATTTGAAATCATTAAAATGCCACCAAAAACATAATTTAAATTTAGGTCCAAAGGTTTAGGGAGGACCCATTTGCCCATGGGAAAATGGGTCTCGGGTCCATAAACCCGGAACACACACTGCTCAATGTAAATTATTATGTTTAGGAATTAATTATTGTCAAGTTTCCCTTACAGAAAATGTAATTAATTAGGCTTGGAAATGAATTAAAGGGCTAATTAAGGCATAATTAAGCTCAATTTAATTAAGAGGTCCCAAATAAGTGTGTAAATGTAAAGGGGTACATTGAACAACACTAAATTGAGGCACTATTAAAAGTCCAATTTAAATAAGGAGGGCCCAAACAAGTGAGAAAATATAAAGGGTTACATTTTTCTACACTACATGTGTGTACTCTTTTGTCTTAATTTAATACTTAGGAAGTAGCTAGTTGGAGCTATCTTGTTAAATAAAAATTAATCAAACTCATTAGCGAATACAAGCTCTTTTGTCCATTGGGCTTACATATCCATATGGGAATTTAGACCATTCCTCTATCCAATATGGAATAGGTAGAATAGTCAACCTACGGGTTTATAAGGATAGGTAAAATTAACTATGCTTTAGCTAGAGACTTAGATATACTAAGACCAAATAGGTCTTGATTCACTCACCAAATGACCATAATATGCCCATATTATTGTGCCAATTGTTAGAATTGTGAAAAAAATTAGCCATAGGATCAAACAACAAACAAAGACACCTTCAAAACAAGAGATCTGCAAACAATATGTGTAATATTCCTCAACAAGAAAAAGCTACAGAATGAACCTCAAGAATCTTCAAGGAAAATAAAATTCCTTAAAGGCTGAGAGTTCAAGAGATAAAAATTCAGAGAATAATTACAATGAGAGTTGAGTGCTATATAGGAGCAACCCTAATAATTGCTCACTTTAGTTAACATAGAAAAGTACGTAGTTGACTTAATAAAGGACTCCTAAGTTTAGCTTAAGTGCATGAGAATAAGTTAGACTAATAATTAATTAAAGGTTAATTAATTATTAGCTAACGCATGATTACTCTAACAATAATGATTTTGTTAATTAGAATAAATATGTATAAACAACTATATTATATATTCCCTCAAATTTTACCTTACTTTCCAAGCAAAAGTAATCCACCATGAGGATTCTTTTGAGTATTAGTGGCATTCATATTTTTATCTTAATTAAAAATTGGATTTAGAGTTCATTTATGCTTTAAGAGTAGAGTTATAGATCCTCACAATGCTCTATATACCTAAGTACTAGGAAAATACTTCATTCACCAAACTACCTACATACCCTGTGTCCACGAGATCAAGGTATAGGAGAATCTAATATATGTAAATATGTAGTTATATTTTATTTAACTATATGAGTGGGTATGGCACCCTTTTTAGGGTCCAATTTCTCCAAATAGTTATTCGTCAACTATCAGCCACTCAAGTGAAATAGAGATGAAATTCTATAAGAAAAAAAGCTACCCTACAAACACACTATAAAGAGATGGTTGACATTAAGTTTTTATTGTGAACATTTTCATGTAAATGCCTAGAGTGCAAGTTTGTTTCAATGAGAAAGATTCCATGTTCACTCAAACTATTAAGTTTTAGTTTTTCTTATATAAAAGGTTGTTGATTTTATGTATTAGGTGTATAGCATCCAATACCTAAAATAATTACTTTGAATAAAATACAACTTAAAATCAATTATTCTAATAATTAATTTTCTCTCGATTAATCTAATTCTTAACATAATTAACTATCATGATAAACAAGATCAATTAATAATTTTAGATACCATATATGATCAATAAAATAATTGTTCATAATGATAACTAGGGTGTGTGCACAAATGTGGGGTGACCAAACAACCACATTTTGATCAATCAAAGAAAAATGTGAATGCATTGGTTGTCAATCTTAGAACCAATGCACCCTTGTATTGAAGTTGTAAGACTCTATTTATTAGTAACAATGCCAAGGAATAAGGGAAAAAATTTGGGATGGGTGGTGGATGTTATTTTATCATCCCCAATGCAACAATAACAATGCCCCACAATATTTCTAGAGGAAAATCTATTAGTATTTTTTCATCAATGAGATTCTAAATTATTTTGACATGCATTATTTTTAGGGTAGAGGCAAAGGATCCTCACAAGATAGGGAGGATGTGTGTCATGTCTAAGACACATACTAAGACCCCTAGATAAGTTGGACATTCAACATCCGATGATATATGTTGTTGTGAAGGAGAGTGTTAAGGTGGATAGTTTACAATCAATCAGTTCCCTCACATAAATTGTATTGCAACATAACATGTCATTCTCACAAGGTTATGATTCTAGGCATTAACACTCACCTTAACTTTTCTAGAACTAGGGTTTTGTTTATAATTATGGTTCTAAGGATACTAAGGATACACACACTATAGAAGACAGTTCAAATTTTTAGGAGTATGTGTAGACATGAAAAATATACTGACATACTTGATCCTGATTACTAACACCATTTCATCTTGAATCATCTTCTCAGCTTATCATCACTCTTCATTCCTTAATTAAATAAATAATCATTTATCTAATTAAGTCATTCTCTCTTGTTAATTAAATCAATCAATCTGATCTAATTAACCCTATATCTCTATTTAATTAAATAATTCATTTTATTTGATTAAATCTCTAAAGTCACTCTAGTTAAATTAAATAAATTAAAATCTTATTTGATTTAATCTAACATTCATCCCCTTTAATTAAATAAATAAATAAAAATTATTTAATTAGTCTCTAAATCACATTCTTCTCATCCTTTGATTTAAATCAACCCATAAATCTAAATCAAATAGTCACAACATCTAATCCCTCATTAAATTAATTAAACCTTGATTAATTTAATCCTAATCTCCAAATTTCTCTAGATTTTGCCACTTGCACATGAAAATACATTTAATTCATTTATTAAATCCATATTTTCTTTGAACTTGGCATCTTTTGAGGAATATTCTTCCAAATTTGAAATCCTTCCAAGTGGA
>VDFB02193145.1:0-30370 GCA_007258455.2 Sequoia sempervirens
CTCATAATATGCCCACATAACACGATTCGCCTTGCCCTTAGGTCTTAGAGGGCAATCGTGATTGGCATCATACGGTCCCTTGCAGTAAAAGCATAACTTTTTCCTGCGAAGGTCATTCAGGGCCTCACAATCCAAAGGTGGGAAGGCTGATTTACCTTTTGAATCATTTTTATAATCTGATTTGTTTTTGTTATAATCAGATTTATCATTGTTTTTATTGAAGCCCTTGTTGTCTCTAAACGATGAAGAACCTCTGGAGTTAAATTTACTAGACGGGGCTGCGAACTCCATGTTACGTGCCTTCCTCATCGCCTCCTGTAATGATGGAGGATCAAAGGCTTTTATCCAGCCTTTAAGTGGTTCTGTGAAACCCTCCATAAAGAGAACTACCAACCGCCTCTCAGATATGCTCGGAACCATGACGGATAGTCTCTGAAAGTCGCTGATGTAAGTCTCGAGACTGCCACTCTGCCTCAACTGTGCCAAATCTCTGAAGTAGGTCTCCGGATCCTTCCTATCAAATCTCTCCACCAACCTGTCTACGAACTCCTGATATGAAGTGATCCTATCATGATGTAGCGTCACCATACCGTGATGCCACCAGTCATAAGCTACTCCCTCGAGGTGCAGTGTAGCATATCGGATAGCGTCTCTCTCAGCCATCGGACGTAAGGTAAGGAATGTATCAAGCTTGCTAATCCAAGCTTGGGCTGTCATCTTCCCACTACCATCAAACATCACTAGATTCAACCTGTTAGTTGCATGTTTGAGGTCATTATTCTGCTGTCGGGGTCTCCAATCCTGACGAGCCCTATTGTGTTCACGCCTCTGTGTGATAAAACGGTCAAAAGTGTTCCGTTCTCTGACTGCAGGAGGTATCAACTCCCACTCCTCGTTTGCTGCCATAAGGTTATCAGCAAACAAATCATCCCGATCCTCCTCTGGCATAGCCTCATCGGGCTCCTGTCTCGTGAACGTAGGCCTTGTAGGCCTATCAGCTGTCCGTGACACTGTCCTAGGTGCTCTCCGTGACCCAGCATCACTCCTGTCATCGTCACGATGTGGTGACGGTCTCCTCGAAGTCCCTAATCTCTGCAGTGCCTGTGCCACCTACTGTAATACATCATCAGATCGACGTTGTCCTGCACGAAGATCTCTGAGTGCGAGTAAGACCTCAGCATCATCCTGATCTCGGTTGTTCTGTGGGATCTCTGTCCTCGGTATATCTGTCCTGTCAGCCCTATCATTCCTGTCAGCCATGATTTCCGGCTGCCTGCTCAAACTGCGTTGCCTTTCAAGCAAGGCACGTCTGCGAGTGTAGTACCTGTATGTATCAATTTCCTCTGGTTGCATGTGATGGCCAAACCCTAGGATGGCAGGATCAAGCTCTGATACCACTGTAGAAACCCTAGGTTTCCCTCTGACACTGCTCTGACTGATATTTTAAGTTTTTCTGACGTTTTCTGAAGTTTTGTGATTTTTTTGCAATTTTTGGATTTTTAACAATAAATGCAAAGGTACGGCTTTACCAGAAAATTATAATAAATTCTCTAAAAATTTCTAGATCTTCAAAATGATAGCAATTACCAACTAGGATGAAGGCGTCACTTTTATTTCATCAACTGGAAACAGTACAATGCAAATTTTTGAAACATGCAAAGTAAAGAATGAATATTGTTTTAAAAACCTGGTAAATACAGCTTGCTGATGATGCACAGAATTGTACGGCTCTGCAGATCTATCCCTTTCTCCCTCCGTCTGGCATGCTCAAAATGACTCAGTGATATTGGCGCCTCCTTGAAAGCAAACTGGAGATCTCTGATGAAGGCGTTTATTTTTATCTGAAGAGTGCGGCCAAAGGACAGTGGTACGGCCCTGTCAGAAGTACGGCCTGACAGAAAAGAGCATTAAATTTGTACGGACTTCTCCCAAAACAATGTCAATGTCTCCAGAAATGGTGCGCCCCAGCTAATGAATGATCTCTGAAAACAAATACTGAAGAATCTCTGACAATATGAATTTCTCTGAAGCTCTGTAGTTTTCTCTGAATAAGAAAACCTCTGTAGGCAATAAATCAAGTGATATTGCACACTCTCTGAATTGCTCTCCGCTGGAGATGGCTCGTTCTCCAAGGAATCGAACGTGAAACCCTAAGTCTCAGGCTCAGATCAATTTGATCAATTTCTCAAACTCAATAATCACATAATGGCTCACTTCCCAATGCAAAATCCTCAAATAACCTCAAAAGTGCGATTTGCTACAAAATAGGGTTTTAATGAAATATTCATATTTTAATATTTTCAATTCTCCATAGTTCTCCACTGAATATTTAAATATTATTTAAATGTCAAACTGGCCCCCTTTTCATGATGGCGCACCCCTCAAGGAATAAACACTTAAGTTATAATATTAAATTATAACTTTATATTATAAACGTTAATTAATTAATATTTAATCAATACGATCAAATATTAATATCTCCCTCGTTTCTAACCCGATGATCGATCCGTCTGATGCTGACGAACTCTGAAGTGATTCCTGATGCCGCCACAGCCATACTGCTAGAAATAGCAGTGGTCCCACACTGCCTGCCAGGAACTGCTAAAAATAGCAATTCTGCAAATAGTCTCCGATTGAGCCAGAACGAAAGACAACTGATCAATCCCTGCTGACTGAAGCTGAGCCAAGCTCCGAAGTGACCCTCTATCCAGTCCATCGGCCTACGAGGGTCGTATGATAGGCCAGTCCTGTCGTCTGAGAGATGTCACTGAGAAGGGGACATGACAGGCACCATTGCCTCAGTTTGAAATTTTGATTCCATTCGCCTGCATGATGGAAGTCTAGGGGAAAAACATAAAAATAGAAAATTTCTAAAAGTAATGAAAAAGAAGTTTAGTTTGAATGAAGCCAACAGGAACAAGGAGAAAGAGTTAGCCAAGGACATGAGAGCAGTTTGGGAAATTGCCAAATCAGACTTTGCTCGGATAAAGTTCATAGACACACATAGTGCCTCTATGGAAATGGTCTACAATCTTGTGTAGAATGAGTGAGCATATGAACCTGTGAAAATTTAAGTTTTAAGTGACTGTTCAGTACTAACTCCTCTTGCCTCTAATGGGGTAGCATGAGCTATTTTGGTGATAATTAAGTTGGGTTGTAATTCACGTATATGTCATATTTCATTCAAATGATCTGGTTTCTCTTATTTTGTGATGAGCCTAGCCAAAGCTGACTCAAAAACTCTTCTTTGTTCCCTTGAAATTTTGTCAACAATTCGAATGCAAACTCCCAGCTTGCTGGTTTATGTGATCAGACTGATATGTTATTTGAAAGTTGATTATTGAATGCTTCCAATGCTTGAAATTTAATACTACCATACATAAATTAACATCAAAAGGCACGCATAATCAGATTTAGACTCAGATTGAAACTATCATCTACAGCCAAAGACAATTACTTGATATGCAGCTCCAACTCTTTTATTTTATGATGCATAAACTCATTACAAGCTTATTACAAGCTTTGATAAATGTATCTATGACTGATTTATCATATCATTACTACTGAAAGAAATCTACAATACCAAGGTTGTCTTACATCCCATAGGGGACCACAATTCTTAATTCTAGGTGATATTGGTAACAAAATCAACTTAAATACAATGCTTAGTTCAGATTCTAAGGTGTTTCACCAGTATAACAGCATACAGTTCTTACGCAGCCGTTTATAAATACTGATTTCCTATCTACGAACAATACTTGGACTAATTTGAAACATTTTCTGAGTACTAACAGCAATTAGAAAGGCATTTCTGAGCACTCTGGAATGTGATAACAGCAGCACAAAGTTTCAGACTGATCATGCACTTTTCTGTGATTAACTGGCAGCCAGAATACAAAGGTTTTCCAACTAGTAATACTGAGATATACAAAGGTTTTCTGTGCATTGCATAAGAACTGATACAACAAGAAATAAGCATGTATTCTGATTACTCAAACCTGGTAAAGAGATGCCCAGCAATATAGATGCCTAGAAAACAATAGATTAGCAGGAATAAACCCTCCAAACTTGAATGCCACTGTAGCGCGGTACTGTTCACGTGGTATTGTAGCATGACACTGTTCACGTGCACTGTAGCAGCCAGCAATAAATATATTCCACAATGAATCTTCACTGCCTTTATAATCTGCAAATAAATTTGGCCCTTGGCCACAAATTGTGAGCATAAGTGAAAGGACCGAATTATTCTCTCCTCAATTTGCAACCCTTCAAGAGATCTTTCACTCCCTCAGTTATGCTATCAATAGGAAGTTTTCGTTTCCTATGATCAAAGAAGAAAACTGCGAAAGCCCTAGGCTCCACAATAAAAATCAACCAAAATAATATTCATCAACTGGATAATGAGAATGAGCTCTTGCCTCTCTTTTTATTCTTTCCTTAAGAGAGCTCAAACACCTTCCTGGCCAATGTGGGATAAAAGATTTATTCCCACATTAAATTATTTACTTAACGCACTTTATTATATTAAAGTGACTTTATTATTATAAAGTGACTTTATTATTATAAAGTTACTTTATAACTTTATAATAATATTAAAATATTAAATAAATCACTTAAGTCACTTAAACTTTAATATCTCTTGATGTACTTGTCTAATTGCTAAGCCGTCTGAGCCAGGAGTCGACTCTCCCTGTTCTCCATGTGATTGGATGCCTGTCTAAAAATAGAAACCCTGAATAGTGACTTACTATATAAATAGTAAGTATGTGAAACTGAGTCTAGAAACAGCTGCAAAGGCCCAATCAAGGTCGACACTGCCAATACTCTTTGCTCAGGTGTCTTTCTATTAATAGGAACCCTGACTCTCCCAAAATAGTAACTTACTATAAATAGTAAGTGTGCCAATCTGAGTCAAATAACCTGCGCAAAGGCCAAAACCTGAATCCAGCTGAAGAGTAATGTCTCTAAATCACTGATAACTGCCACAGAAGACCCTCTATCCATAACTGTTAGCCTACGAGGGTCAAATGATAGGCTAATCCTTACGAACTCTGATGCTCGCAAAATGGGGACATTACATATTCATATGATCCCAAGAATATAACAAGGTAATTAATATCCCATTTTTAAGCAGCTGAGGGGGTTGAATCGTTTGATTATGAATTGTGTCCGTATGCCTATTAAAATAGTATCGGCTTTACATTATGCATCACAATAGAGATATAACAAACACAATGTAGCTGTAAATCATTTTAAACAGTTAAGCAGTCTTTCGTTTCTGTCCATAAAGGAAAGAATGAATGATTTTATATGTAAACAAGGTAATGAGTGAATTGAAAAATTAGTAAGGCTAAGAAAGGTTGAACTAGTTAATATAGAACTAAAAACTACAAACAATATGTTGGCGTAACAACTAGCACCTCTGGAGTAAGAGTTGGTACGAACAGCTATGCACACTACGCAATGAGTGCTCTTCAAATTAGGAGGGGAAGCTCCCTCGTTGTGCTTGACAAAAATGCTTTGAAAAGGAAAGTAAACTAAACTATATCCTGTCTTTTTGTTTCAGCTGTAGAGGTACAAGGCTTTCTCGAAAACTATATACGTTGCAGCTGAGTATTTTCTGGTTTCGCAGATTACTAACTACAACTAGGCTTAATTACTTAAAATCTATCCAATTTCCTCAAGAAAAACAGAGCATGAGGAAATGGAGCAAGGATGACTATCTGACGATAAACAAGTATAGATTCTCAACTTGAAGGCAAGGTGGCACATCTATCAGCTCAATCTAAACAAGTTTATTGGAAACAACAATATACGATAAACTGAATACAGATTCTTAACTTGAAGGCAAGGTGGCACATCTATCAGCTCAATCTAAACAAGTTTATTGGAAACAACAATATACGATAAACTGAATACAGATTCTCAACTTGAAGGTAAGGTGGCACAACTATCAGCTCAATCTGAATAAGTTTATTATTCACACACATCACACGATAACCAAGTACAGATTCTCAATTTGAAGGCAAGGTGGGGCATCTATCAGCTCAATCTGGACGAGTTTATTGAACACAAAACATATTTTATCTAACTAAGGAAAGAATTCACCATTATAATTGTATGAAACCCTATGTGGCATAACAATTCATCATAATAGTAAAAACGTATGAACAGATACATAACGAGCAATATTGAGGGCAAGGTAGGCACAACATATATTTCTCTCTCGTGCAAAAGTTCTGTACAAATGAGCAAAAGCTCTTATTTATAGACATCAAAGGTGTAGGGAACCCTAAAATCACCTTGAATCAACTACAGTCTTGCAATGCATGCAAGATTTATTGCTAAACCCTAATAAAACAAACTATACAGTTAACTAGAAAACTACCATCGATTAACGAAACATCTAATCTAAAATGGACAATTGTGCAAGCATGCGATCCTTATTGAAAGCATGTTAACTGGAACACTACCATCAGTTAACGTAAACCCTAAATAAAACTCCAAGTAAATAAAGCTGATCTCAGAATAAATATGCATGAGATAAGATAGGGAGTTAACTTGAGAAGGTAACACCAAGTTTAACTCCTGTGTGTAATCTCTATTCTGAGAGGTGGGAACTGAAGTCTGCTGATCGTGATCTCGAGCAACCAATCCCTCAACGAGATTGTTAACTGCATCACTATCTGGAGCTCTGATACTCTGTTGAAGAATGCTATGCCTGCGCAACATGTCCTCACCAGCTGTGATCTGGGACTGAAGTTCATCCCTACTCCTTGTTGCTTCATCGAACAACGCCGACATGACTGTAAGCTGATTAATCTTACAACCAACGGTCTCCCCACTGAAAATAGTATGAAAGAGTGCTATGAGTTTTGATTGAACATCAGTAAGCTCAACGTATGTACCACCCTCAATCTGATATTGACACGGTAAGCGAGATACTAAGGTCCTCACAAACCGGAGTGCACTAGTGACGTGCTCTCTACTCTCAGCCAACTTTGACGCCATAGTCTCCTCTATCTTTGCCTTGAAAACCAACTGTGTTTTCCAAGAGTAGATAGCTTCTCTATCCTCTGCATCTGTGACTGATTCATATGCCATACTCAGGTGAGCGATCATAATCTCGTCCCGGGGTCTGTTAATTGTCGTGTCTTGCTCCTCATCCTGAAGACGAAGACGGAGCTCTCGTGCATTGTACCGCAACTGATATAACTCTGTAAGCATAGAACGACCTCTAGCAACGAACTCCTCCTCCCACTCATCCAAACGCTTGCCATATGCAACCAAATGATTAAGTTGACCTTGTTCAGCTGGAGGCTCAAGCATCGGCGGGAGTGTGGCAATGACATCTGACCTGTGTACAAGGCTAGAAATGTACTGACGAAGTTGTCTGATTTCAGCCTTGAGGGCTGCCTTATCTTCTCCGTCCTTCAGCATTCTATCCCTGGCATTATCTGTAGCAACCTATAGGAGATCAACCTGAGTTTGGCGTGTGCTACGACCAAGGTTGACTGTGATAACCTCAAAGTCCTGAGATTCCAACTCGTCCAAGCTCTTTCCTTATGGAGGTATAGCAGTTTCGACGACGATCTCCATGTTGCTATTCCTCTCCACGTGGACCATGTTCTTGATCCTCTTGTCTGGCGCATCCTGGTAAACTTGATCAAAATCTGAATGATTAAGGACATAGGATGGCTGCCTCCTCTTCCTTCCCAGCTGAGACTCAATCCAAGATTGATCTCGACTAATGCTACTGGAAGGGTTTGTACTAACGACAGGAGGCTGTGACGAGAGTGAATATGTAGAAAAACTACTGCGAGATGGGGAGTCTAAATCCAATTCGATGTGAATTGGGACTGGTGACTGCTCCGGAACTAGTGTAGGATCTTGAGGCTGAACCTCGGGCATTGGCAGACTTTGAACTAGCCTCTGAACTGGCTCTGTGATAGGCTGTCTGTCAGGCTCCGTGTGTGTATCAGTGGCAAGTGCCTGATTGGTATGGTGGTCTGCAGTACCTGCCGTACGATGTTGGTTTGCGCCGCCGACCACCGAGAGGTTCCTGGCTTCTCCAGAGGTACTTTGTTTTCCTTCGCCATCGCCAGTTCCACTTCGGTCTTTGCTTCCTTCATCCTTTGTTTCTCCGTACATGGATCTGGGTAAGTGGCTTTTTTTGCTTGTGCTCTGGTGATCGCCAGTACCTCTTGTTCTTCTACTTCCAGCATATGGATACCCTTTTGCTTCTGGCATTCGTTATCTTCATGATCGCCTGGTCCACACCACTTACACAATCTCCCTCCCGAACCTTGACCGTTCTGGCAGTCCCTGGCGAAGTGGCCCCATTCGTTGCACTTCCTGCATTGGATCATAGGCCTTCCTTTTGCATCGTACTGTATCATGTTTCTCAGACTTCTATTGCTTCGGTAACCTCCAAGGGATGCATTGCTATTGTACTGGGGCTTTGGTGGTGTGTTCGGCGGTGTCGACGGTTCTCCCTGTGCGAAGAGTACTTGTGCACTTCTAGCTTTTAAGTTGTATGGGCATTCCTTGACGGAATGTCCCATCACTTGGCAGATATTGCAGAGTAAGTTCTTGGGACAGTTCGCCTTCGTGTGACCTTCCCCATTGCAATCTGTACACCATAGTTCTCTAGCTTCTCTTGTACTCTCCTTGTCGGCCTTCAATTCTTTCATCATTCGCATCATATCTTTCCTGAGTGCTTGTACAGTCTTGGATTCACCGTCGCTGTCGTCCGTACTCTCCTCGTCGTCTGTCTTCTTTTTCCCTCGGGAGGATGTTTTATTTTCACTTTCTATGTCCATTGCCCGATTGTATGCTTCAGCGTACGACGAAGGAGGTACGACTTTCATTTTCTTTCTTAATGGTGAAAGCAAGCCCTCGATGAACCATCTTTTCTTCAACCCGTCAGCCGGCTGTGCCTCCAATTTACCCAGCAAGTCTTTGAGTCTTCGGTTATAGGTCCGCACACTCTCGTGCTTTCCTTGCTTGGTATTGTATATCTCCGCAACGATCTCACTGTCATCTCGAAGAAGTTTGAACTCCTCCTGAAATGCTTTTTTCAATAAACTCCATGTAGCTCTCTGTGCTTGGTCCAATTCCGAGTACCAATCAATGGCACTCTCTCTGAGTGTTGCTGGAAATGCCTTCAGCCACTGGTCGGGGTCATCCTCGCCTACCGGGCTATCCTTTGTATAGTCTCGCATGTCTTGCCGCCGTGACGGATCCTCGAGCTATTCCCTAGCGAATTTTAAAGAACTTTTGCCCATCCGATGAGCCATCTTACCGTTGACTTCCTGTTGGACTCCTCCTGTGTTTTTGACCCGATTAGGACTAGTAGATTCTCAAGCATTGCCCCCTCGGCGCTACCAGCACTCTCGCCACGATGAAGCCACGCTACCGCCCTCCGCCATTCAAGAACACTGGCCCCTGATCCCGGGCCCGATGCTCGGTCTTAAGCTCTGGCCTTCCCCTCCTTAACTCGTCCTCGTCGTCCGAGAGTGACAACTCTCGAAATCGTCTGATGCTACTATTCAATTCATCTCCATTTTCATAGGGGTTATATTTTCCTGGAGTGCTGAAGGGGTTTTCGTCCCTTCCTTCTATTAAACTGTGGTGTGCTCGTTCAATAGATGTGTCTATTTTTTGCAAATTTTCATATGTTCTTTTTATGCTCTGATTGATTTCAATTAAGTCCTCATCTAATTCCTTACCGACTTGCCTTAGTCGTCTTCGCCGACTTTCTTGCTCTTGTAGCCTCAGTGATCGCCGAACTTGTTCCTCCGAAGTCCCGTGCCCGTCAGGTACTCTATTCTTGTCTTTGTTCGGCCGTACGGGCATTTAGTTGTTCAAGCGATCATTGCTGGTTGCCGGAAGTGCGGCGCCGACTAGTATCCCGTTCTTCCTCTTCCCGTTTGTTTCGGTCTTCACAGCGTTGCACGATTTGCTGCCTTGGGCGCTCACGGGCTTCCTCCTCGCGCAAGTCTTGCAGAATAATGAAATGGCGGGCCAGCAACCTGGGCATGCGGTTCAGGAGGTGGTTCACCTCGTCGTTCAATTCCAGCCGATCCCAGATGACTTCCTCAGGGATCTCCCGAACGAGGTTCCCTACGTACGTGTCACGGAGCGAGATTTTCCACAAATTTACCAAATCTTCTGTCAATGAGTCTTCTCGTTCCTCATTAGCATTTATAGGTTCTTCCGCTGGTTGACCCATTACGCTGCCATGGTGGATGATGCCCTAGTCCGTTCAGGCAACGGCGCCAAATGTTTGCCTACGGAATAGGATTCTACTTACTGGCAAACTTGTAGTAAACAGAACATAGGAATAACAGTAAACTGAAAGATATCATAGTAAAATGCCAGAAACTTTATTCATTCTCAGGAATATCATGTACAAAGAGTATCACAATGCTCACAGTATAATCATCGGCAACAAAACTCCTTTTTTATTATCATAGCATCATCAGTATATATCCCCGACTATTCCCACCCGACTACATATAACGCTCGGCGGTGGTTAGACAACCAACTGACACGACGTTTCATAACATCATTACATTAACATTAATCTAAACATGTTTTGCCGAGAGTACATGACATTACATGACATTATTATTCTTCACTAACTGTTGTTTTATTTGACAACTGCCGAGTATGATCGAGGCCAACTACGGCCGAGGCCAACTACAGCCGACAACAAGCAAACGACAACAAGTAAAATATCCGACTAACACTTCTTGCTTTCAACACAGCAACTAGTGATGAGATAACTTAATTTGTGAGTTGCATTTAGTTTTGAGCATTGTATTCAGCTTGTGCATTGTTAGATCTGTTTTGCATATCAGTGGTTTTCCGTATATTGCATTGTTTGCTACAGCAGATTCATGTTTTCATTCATAAGTCAAAAAACAACAAAAACATTGTTCTGGGTATTAGCCCATTTTCATTGCTAGGTCTAGGCGCCATCATCTTCTAATTTGCAGATTTTTTAGAGAAGACTATGATTTTTAAGAGCAGATCGCCCTTCCTTGAGGGCCATACCACCTGCTGGTTGCATTGAATTCCGTGCATAAATAATATCTGGCTGTTTGCTCAGTTTTCAGTGTCTTAGTTTAGGCGCCATCATTCTTAGGGAATATTGCACTTTGTTTCAAGTCAATCAGATGAGTTATGTGAGAGTTATGAACATATGAGTGGTTTCATAGGCTGCTGGTTATTGATTTAAAAAGTGCAGATTTGTGGAAAAACCAGAATTGTTATTTTGATCATTAAGAGGTTTACTGTTTTGGCACTTCTAACCAAGCTAAGGAGAATTCTTTATGATGTAATGTTAATCTATCAAATTCCTAAGCTATTGGCAAGCGAATGATCATTATTTTGTAAACTGACAGTAGTACTGGCAGTCATTTTCAGTATTGTTCAATTCTGATTTGTAACACTCTCTCTCATTATGAGGTTGTTTTGTAATAGATACATCTCCGCCCTATGGTAGCTACTTTCCCACTCTGGGTTAGCAAGCACATTCTGGGTGTTGAGTACTTTCAGCTTTTCAGTATTTCTTTCAAGCATTGTACTTTGTAACACTCCGCCATATGGTCGCCCCTCACTCCATTCTGGATTGGGTAGCACATACTTGGTGTCGAGTTCCCTTTCAGTTTGTAGTGTAGAAGATCCTCTGACCATATGCTCGCCATCATCGGCGCCATTCTTGGTTAGAGTTCCTGCATAAGCAATTTGTTTTAGATCCTCTGACCAATGCTCACACCTTGCCCACATCGGGATCCTGGTGTACATTCTGGTTAGAGTTGCTTCAGCACGTTTTGGTTTAGCTGCTAACCTTAACGGGTGCAATTGTTGTAATCTGTAATTTGGAAAAAATCGAAAAAATTGGCTCGGAATATTTCATTCTGGCAGCACCTTGTGAAGATTCGTCTCAACTATCCCGATGAAGTCGTGAGTAAGGACTATTGTGGTCCTGTATTCGAGCTGAGTGTACTGCATTCTGAAAAACTCGCCTGTTGACTGTGAACTTGACTATGTTCTGACAAGATTTCTGGAGAGCTAAAAATAACTTGCTGAGGCTAAAAATAGCCTTTGGAAGAGTTATTTTCGGCGAAAAATTTGAGATATGGGTTTTGTCCAGAAAAAGATTCTAAGACAACCCAGAACGTCAGAAATGCGAAAATCTAACTTCTACTCGAACATGCAAAGAGATTTCAGTTGAGAAAATTAGAAACTCAAGAACGAATGCTCTAGAGTTAAAAATTCCTGAAAAATCAAACGCACTAATTTAATTCGAGGAAGCTATACGGAAATGATCTAGATGTTTAAACTTATCAAATTCTGCCAACTTCAGGAACATGCAAATTGGATTTTGATAGTAATTTGAAGAACAAAGAGGAAAAAGACGTTTTTTATAAGCTCTTTCTTCTGTGAAAATTGCCCTTGTTCTTCAAACTTGCTGATAATTGTGAACAAAAAACTTGCAAAAAGAATTGTTTTGATGAAATCGCCCTTGGAGACTGATGATGAATTTGCCTTTGCCCCTGAAAATCGCCTTTGCTCTGGAAAACTACGAATTTCTTTGAAGCTGAATGAATAATGAATGATGGCGCCATGTTTAAATAAGGAAAATTCACACCATATTGTTGACTGCAAGATTTAAAACCTTAACTAAAATAGAAGGCTTCTGATTGGACCCCCTTCAGTTACACTGACACTGACTTTGAAGTTCGAAATTTAAATAATAATAAAATATTCATTATGCAATTTGCAAAAAGAGGCGCCAATGTTAGAAAATTGCCATTTTAATGCTTAAATATGCAAAAATAAATATTAAATATTATTTAACATCAGTTGACAAACCAAGTAAAGCACTTGGATTCACCAACGAACTTCACTGATTTCAAAAAGTCCTCATTTGACCTTATAGGCATCCATTTGCTCAAGATATTACACTTTTTATTAACTTCCTACTTTGTAGTTGACTACAAAGTTACAACTGGCTATCTTCGACACTGATTCCTGGGTGACCAGATGATGCTAAGACCGAACAAGTGTATTCATCGCGAAGCCTGCAAAACAAGGAAGAAATGTCTGCTGGGAGTCATCACTGCAAAATCCATCATTTAAGACCTCAAAGAATTAGGCGCCCTTGATTAAATTGATTTTCAGGTACCAGACTTAACCATTTCTCCAAACTGCCATTTGATGCTTCAAACGGCTGCTGACGACAAACGGTGAACCCTGCTGACAGGCAACCAAGCTCACTGCGTGACTAGAGGTATTCCGCATCCAACGGATATATGCAAGGCATCTGAAAAGTGTATTAAGGACCCCTAAAGTAAAAGTGCCCCTGGGTTGAAAAGGCACGGACACCATTTTGATGAAAGTGCAACTCTCAACCAGATGTCCTACTTTGACCTCTGATATCAGGAGCTGGGATAACCTAATTCGAGGACCGTCTGTTTATACGCGTAGCCCGAAGGACCTACGAGAGACATCTCTGGAGGTGACGAAGCAAGAAAACTGCTTCTAAGACCTCAAATAGAAAGGCGCCTTTCCCAAGATGGAATAGACGACCAGACTTAGCCATTTTCTGAGCTGTCTTCATTTTTCAGTATTTCGCCAAAGACCTCGCACATACGAGCATTTGCCAAATCCCAAAGGCTGACGGCTGGGCTCGTTGAATAGCTTGAGTAATTACGCTCAAGTCCCGTGAAGACTTCGAACGTCAATAACCTCATTTGACAAGCCTAAAGGCTAGGCGCCTCTGGCCTATAGAAATATAGTGAATGCTTTATGCTAGTCCGCCCGTGAAATTATGTGCTTGGTAGAATCTTTGCTACGATCTTTCAGAATGTCGGATCAACAGGCAACTTGGTGCATCGCGAAGCCGGACTAGAGTAGCACTGATGTCAGGAAGCCCTTGTCAGCAAACTCTGCTATCTAAAAGGTCATCTTGAAGGGCGCCCCTGAGCTACAGGGGCGCAATTACACCATTTGAGGAAGCTTTGTGATGTGAACTATCCTCGTAAGCTCATCTTTTGACGCTGACTGTCGGAGTTTTGGAACTCGGATGACTGCATTTGATAGCTCGTCGGACAGGCAGACTAGTCGTGAAGAGATCGAATACATCAACCATCAAGAAAACCAAGATTTAACCCCCTTTAAGAGGTGCGCCCTTGAGCTACAGGGGCGCAAAAGCTTGAAAAAGACAGGCTTCTGCAAACTGCAACTTTAGAATCTTCAACTTCTGTCGCCAGTTACTGGAGTTACGAGTCTCGGATAGCCTTGCAGGATAGCTCGACGGATAGGAAGACTAATTCTGAGGAGATTGACTATATGCTTGAGCATTTACCACAAAATTAATGTCTTGAAAAAGAAGGGTGCCCCTGGGCTACAGGGGCGCAATTCTGCTTTTCCTCGAGAAATCCTCAAAACTTGACCATTGAAATCATCATTTTAGCCATTGAAATGACCATACAAAAGTATAAGTGTTGCCGTGAAATGCTCCTCCATTGTGAAATGTTTCATTTTGAGTCTCAAACTCAGGTTCTGACCAATGGAACTGCCTTTGATTGGCAAAACATTAACAAAACTCCATGCTTGATATTGCCCAAAAACTGTATTTGACATCATTTTAGCAAGGTTTAGACTATTTTAAGCAAAATGCCTTGATGAAGCAAAAAAATTGGTTTGGGTACAACATTAGGCTCCGTCTGGTGACCATGTCGGATAACTACGGCTTAGGAGAACCTAAGAATCTCAGTGTTACGTAGACCAGTGACTTTATGATTGGGCATTGGAGTCGGGACTTTTCCCTAATCACCTAAAAAGGTTGGAGTTTCCTGAAAATCTAACCTAGAAATCACCTAAAACAAGACTACCTAAATCACCTAAAACATGACAAAACATCACGAAACGGGGAAACACAAAACAACATAATGATAAAGCATAAAAAGTACTTACGAAATTTTTAGAATATTACTCCTCCCCTGAAGGGTTGAAGTGCTTAAGATACTGCCCGCTATAAGGAAGCGGGAAGAGCCTTCCATCCTGATGCGAGAGAATATAAGTGTTTTCTCCTGTGAATTCATGGATCTGGAAGGGCCCTAACCATAAGGAATCAAATTTTCCATGCATTCCTTTTGGCTCATGCCTTTTGTCCCACAAAAGGACTTGATCTCCAATTTCAAAGTCTCTGTGACGAGCCTTCTTATCAAAAATCTTCTTCACTCTTTCTTGGTGTTGAGTGATTTTATCAACAACCTCTGTCCTCTCTTCTTGAAGTTTCATCAGGAGCAACATCCGTTTCTGAATAGGATCATTGAATTCTTCATCCTCCATTGCAGATGCCAGCTGTAAAGCGGACAACTCCAAGGTAATGGGCAGAACAACTTCTGCACCATACAAGAGTATGAAAGGCGAGGTGCCAATAGCTCTTTTTGGAGTTATACCATCAGCCCAAAGAGCGTCATATAACTTGGTATGCCAAATTCGTTGATTTGACTCAACTAACTTGCGTATAATTGTGACAATGTTCTTATTGGATGATTCGGCCTGTCCATTACCTTGAGGATAATAATCTGACGAATGTGACAACATGATGCCTTGATCAAAACAAAAACTTAAAATCTCCTCTGACGAGAAGCATGTTGCATTATTAGCCACAACTTTCTGAGGAACTCCGAAGCGAGAAATGATGTTTTGTTTTAAAAAGCTGCAAACCACTTCGGACGTAGCTCGTTTAGTAGGAACCGCCTCAACCCATTTTGTAAAATAATCCGTTGCTGTGAGGACATAAACATGCCTCTTGCTGGAATTGGGATTGATAGGACCTACGAAATCAATACCCCATTGCTGAAATGGAGCATCAATGATCACTGGCCTAAGTGGGAGAGATGCCAATTTGACTTTACCAGCAAACTGCTGACATAACTGACATTTGTGAACCCATTCATATGCGTTACAGAACATAGTAGGCCAATAGTACTGTGCCCGCAAGATCTTGAATGCAGTGACCCTCGATGAAAAGCGCCCTCCGCATGCCTGACTGTGAAATGCATCCAACAACTTTTGTTGTTGGTCTCTACCGACGCATAGAAGAAAAGTTCCGTCAAGGCCACGCTTGTACAGAACGTTGTTAACAAGCACGAAATTCTTTGCTTTCAATTTTAGTGTTCTTTTCTGCTGTTTGTCCATGTGACGTGGACATTCACCATATGCTGAATAATACCATAAAGGTGTGTACCATTCTTCTGCAGAATCAACAAGTAGGACCAAAGGAAGGTCCTCTTCAATTTCTTTTTCTGAACCAATTCCACCATTGCTCTGGAATTTACGATCTCCGTCTTCCGCCAATAACTGGCAAAGACCTTGCCCACGAACAAGCTTGGTTGGTTTAATCTCTAGATGATATTCTTGAACCTTCGCGATCTAGTCCCCTCTTTTTGTGCCCATCTCCTGTTGAGTAAGCACACTTTTGACCGCTGGATCGGTGACATACACCGTTGTATGTGCATTCTGTTATCTCGGAATCTAGCAGCGCTCGTTCCACGGATAACCCCCCTACGAAACTTGTCCGTTTCCTAGGATTCGTGAAGTTCAAGCACGCCTAACGAGGTGATTTTCTAGCCACCTCGAAATGCGTTCCCAAGTCTCGAATAGTCAATTCGAGTATTCCCCCTTGTTCGCCTTGCAAAGACCTTCGAAACGAGATCTTTCGCGAAGCTTCACTGTTCGTACTTAGCAAATTACGAAAAATGCAGTGGCACTGAAAAAATGCGCTCCTGCCCTGAAGCCAAAATTGGCTAAGTCTAGAAAATGCAAGGGCGCTAAAATTTAGCGCCCCTGCATGCAGTGAAAATTCCAAAAAATGTAATAGCGCTAAATTTTAGCTCCATTACATTTTTCTTCAACACTTAAACTTTTTTATGGCCCTGGCACGTTTCTTCATGTTTTTGCGTTTTTCGTCAATCGTGCCACTTTTCGTGCCTAAATTTATTGCTCGACTTGAGTTAGGTTTTTGATTTTTATTTTCACTTAAGTGAATGAATTCGCCATTTTAGTTGTTCATATTTTATGTTCTTTTCTTCCTCTTGCTGTGCGAGCTCGCCTCCCAACTGCAAATCGCGTTTTTGAGGTTTTGCATTCTCCTTCAGCATTCTCCGCGCCTTGGTTCGGGTAAGTCTTTTTGCATTGTCTTCTTCTTTTGTTTTGTATATGATCCAATGTTCTTTATTCGCGTTTTTAGCTTTGTATTTATCTAACCCTACGCATTCTTTTCTTTTTTCCCTACGCATTGTGTTTCCATTCGCGTTTTTCATTCCTACGCGTTCTGTTCTCACCATTCGCGTTTTTCTTCATTCACGTTTTCCCTTCATGCGTTTTGTTCTCTCATTCGCGTGTTCTTCTTCATTCACGCGTTTCTCCCTATTCTTTCACAAACGCAAACTCCTGTGTTTCATATTCACTCCATTCTCCACCGTGTTTCTCTTTCTAAACGTTTTTGTTATTCTCTTTTCACATCGCCTTCTCCATTGGCTTTGTTTCAAACTTTGAAAAGATCTATCACTTGGAAAGAAAGAGGTTTTAGCTTTTGAATGCAAAAATGACAATGGTGCGAATTGCAACCCTATCCAAAGACAAACCAAATTATCCTCAAAGCTTTCATTGTTACAAACATTGCATTTGTCAAGCACAAGCGCTTTCGCCATTCCCTCTTACATCTGCATTTCAAAATTGTCCAAAACAAAGCAAGAGTGCTGAATTTTGGCGCTAGGACATTTTCAGAAGATGAAATTTTTCCTAACACTGTAAGATGTAAGGGCGCTAAAATTTAGCGCCCTTGCATCAAAGGCAATTTTTCAAAGATGTAAGCGCGCTGAATTTTAGCGCCCTTACACTTTTTCCTAGTTTCTTCCAATTCTTCCCAAATGAACTTCATTTTTGACCAGTGCACTCCTGAGCCCCATTTTTCCGCCTTTGTGCATCGTTTTGCGTGCCTCGTCATCCACTTCATGATTTCTCATCCTTGTGCTCATTTCGCGCTTACCCATGTTTCCTAACAGTTGGTGTTTGTTCTGGCTAAACGGATTGCAGTCTACTTTCAAAGATCGTCAAGTCAAGAGTGATCAGAGTACCAGTTCTTTTTGATGACTGCTACTAAACCTCCTTCTTCTTCGAAAGCAAAAAGCAAGATGAAAAACAAATATCAAGGCGTCTATCCGCCAACTATGGTGCTTTCCAAAGTCGAAGAGATAAAGGATACAAAAGTTGGTCATCAAGATTTGGTTGACTTCGCAAAGCTAACAGAGACGAAGCCTCTTCCTGATTCAATGAGAGCTATCGTACACAACAACCTCCACTTGGTGGCGATGTTCCCTACAGCTGCGCACAATACCGAGTTTGTTCTTCAAGTTGCGTCTCATTACATCAGAGAAAGCAGAAGTGTGATCGACTCTTCCGGGCACGAGATTCTGAGACTCGACCCCGACTTCTTTGACATTGTCTTCAAAGTCCCTCATATGGAGAAATATATTGACATCTCTATATCGAAAGCACAAGAAATCTTTGAAGCTGATCCCAATAAAGCTAAACAATTGATAAACACTCAAGGATATGATCACATTTCTGAGCAGAGTGAAGGGTTTGCCGGAATCATCCACCTTTCACGATTGGATGTATGAGTACATCAGGATCATAAGGAGGCAGAAGGTGCATATTGACTGGGGTAAACAAATCAGTGATGAGATGCACGAGCAGTTGATTAATGCTCCTTCTACATTGAAGTTCTACATGACTTCTTACCTGGTGTACGCAGCAGCTGTGATGAGACAATTCCCAGGTCTATCTACAAAGGGAAATCGAATGATGGTGCCTGTGTACAAATATTTCTATCAATTGGAGCTCAAGGAGAGCTTTCATCATTTCAGACGGGTCACTGATGCTTTCTTTGCGCCTTTACCTTTCAACTTTGATCCAGCTTTGGAAAGAAGAAGAGTATCCGATGAGGCTTATAAGGTGGTAAGTAAAGTGGGATGCATTTTTCTCCAATTCCCAACGTTTACTTACTTGGCGAGTAGGTCGTTACACCGTTGTCCTTACATGCTACCACGTTATCCTTCCGCTGCGTGGGTTCTCATGGAAACATGCGCATAGCTGATGTCGCTGCAAAAAGAACTAAGAAGCAACCACAAGCTGGATCAAGTTCCCACTGACCATCGGCCGATATAGTATCCAAACTGCACAAAAAGCTAAGTCTGTCTATGCTGAAATGCAGATCATGACCATCAAAACCTACAGGTATAGGTTTGATTTCGACTACCGAGATGTCAGGAAAAAGTTGCAAAAGGGACACCAACACAGGTACCGTTTTGAAGACATCTGGGCAGATTGCAGAGATGAAGAAGCCATTCGTAAAATGGACTATTGCAGGTTGACTGTTCAACAAATCAGAGATCTTGGTATCGCTGACCTACCAGAGGATTTTGAAGATCCAAGTGATATCATGAACGCTGTCTATGATGAGCAAGGCATTGCTAAAAGGCCGTTGCCTGTAATACAATGGTCTAGGAAAGAGGTTACCAGCATGAGAGAAAGGCTGCGACCAATCCTAGCCAACACAGATGAATGGTTACATAAACATGGTCATGCAATGAAAAGTTTTAGGACAGATTTAGAAGGAGAGGAATCCGAAGCAGAAGCTCGCCAACAGCAAGAACTCCGCGACAAAAACAAATCAGCGGCCATTCCCACTTCTTCGCGAAGAGGTCCTAGGATCAAGTTCACTATTGGTAAGAAAGATACCCAAGCTGTCCAAGAGACAGAAATCACGGAATCTCATCCATCTCGCTCTAAGGGTAAAAAGTCTATTCTAGAGGAGATAGATTCCGATGAAGAAGAAACTTCAAGCGACCAATCCGCTGAAGATGAAGATTCACAGGCGCACTGGCGTCAAGAGGTTTTTACGCAAGAGTCTGGACATGAAGACTCAAGAAGGATCCAAGGTGACTTCGCCAACCGTAATCTAGACAAGAGGGTGATCACCGTGAACTGCATGATCAAGAAATAACCCATTTTCCTCCCTCGAAAGAATGTGAAGGAAGAGATTCCCGTATCATCATTGCCCGTGGACTTCACAAACGCCCTCATACCTCCGGTGATTCAAGAACCTCCACCTCCTCGCTCCCTCGCCACCTATTCCTACCACATGCATTCCCCGCAAAATGAGATATCCCTATCCCCCGCAAAGATCAACCCAAATTTTGATACTTTCCTTTTCAAGGACAAGTATCCACGGTTGATATAATCGGGCTGCTTCCCCTCCCATCATCCACATTCCTAGCTTGTCTTTGCCAACGTATGATATCACTTCTGAAAATGAATTCAATCGTTTCATAAATGAGTCAATGCGTGATCAACTCAATGTGTCAACTATAGGAGCAATGATGACAAATACTTCTCCAATTGTCACGATACCAATGGTGAGTTCAGATGTGACAATAACTTCAGAAGTAGCAATGGCGACCGAATTGACAGTAAATCCAGAAGTTCACACTTCTTTTCTTCCTCGGCTAATATCTCAAGCATCGAAGCGCAAAAAGCAAATGATTTCTCCAGAGGAGCTCGACCTCGAAAAGATAGTTCTTCCAAAAGCCAAAGGAAAGAAAAAGGAAAAAGTATACCGGTATCAATGTTGGATAAGTCCGCCATTGGGCATGTCAAATGGCATACCAATCAATCAAGAAGGTGATGTCAATATGGAGGACTACACAAGAATAAAGATCCAAAATTTTGGCAAGGTTACCAATGAAAGTGCAAAGCCGATGCTAAGTCACTTTGGATATCTTCAGCAGAAGGCTAGATAAAGTAGAGCAAGCTCATAACATGTACAAACAGAGGGCAGAGCATTATGCCACTATTGTAAAGAGACTTTCCGGTTCTCCAAGTAATGCACAACCACTGATAGTGGTAAATATTGAAGACCCAAATTGCCAAGAAAGTCGAGAAATTCGCTTCAGGCAGTGGTGTTATATGATTCGCGAAAAGATCATCGTAACACGACCGTGATAATTTTAGTCATGATGAAAACTACATGTTGGCCAAGCTCACCACAGAGCTTGATAAAGAAAAAAGAGTATCGCAGAGCGCAGAGATGGAAAATGCCTCCGGCTAAGGTCATGGTCGGAAATGAAACAGTAAAGCTAAGCAAATTGGTGGGAGGTTGGGCACCTCGACAAAGAAAAAGTTCTGAAAGAGAATCACCTAAACACGACCAAGTGGTTCAATCTCCTCTAAGATCTTCACCAAATACGAAGATGTCGACGGGCATCGCATTCATTCTGAAAAGGTATCAAAGAGTTGCCCGTCAACTTTTTGGAGGAAAATCGTATCTTCCTCCCGACCACTGAACTTTTCGAGATCTTCAAAGAAGCCATCATGAATCAAGTAGAGAGTGCAAAATTTTCAAAGACCTATATGCATGTTATTTGTGATACACGGCCCACTCTTGACAACCTCAAGATGCATCTCGATAGGTGCAAAAAGGTTCACTCATCTGCCATGAGATCGACAATGAATTACACCATTGTGGATTACACCGCTATCCGTATGAGAAGTTCGCAGAGACTAGAGGAAATTTGAAGACTTCCTACTAATGCAAAGCGCGAACGTGGAAGCAACCCCCCATTCTCCAAGGTTAGACATTTCCTGCATCCCATTATGCATATTGTAAATATTTCTCGACATTTTTGAATGTCATTTTGTAAATTGTAATTACACCAAGTCCAAAGATGTAATATTTTCAAAACAAATTACACTTTGACTTTGGTCAAAGTTAGGTGAGATCTCCTAAAATCGCTCACCTAACTTTCCTTGATTTTCTCAATCTCTTTCCTTCTTTTGCTCATCCCTCTTTCTATATAATGTGAGGGATTTCATTGTAATATGATCTCTTAGCCTTTTGTAACGAAGTGCTGCCCTTTTGTAAGCAAATTTGTGAAACTTTGCGTTCATGCTTTGTGAATGAAATTCGATTAATAAAGAAAAGGATTGTAAGCCAAACTTTGCGTTGGATTCGATACTTTTGTGAGTTAATCTTATTTGGTAGTGATTAGTTCGAAAAATCTGAAAGACTCTAAGTAGTTTATGTAAACTTTGTGTTACATTTATTATTTAGATTGCATTGTTATTTCTGTTTATCATTGGTTGAATGATCTACAAGACTTTGTGCTTGTAATCATTCATGCTCTTGCATGTTTTGGTTGAGTGATCTACAAGACTTTGTGCTTGTAATTATTCATACTCTTGGATACTTTTGTTGGATGATCTACAAGACTTTGTGCTTGTAATCGTTCATGCTGTTCGAAGAATTGCTGCGTCTAAGAAGACTTTGTGCTTCTAACGTGACAAACGGTATGTCTATACAGATCCAACACTGATAAAGCTACGGAACGACTTTGTGCCTTCGTGAGCTTTCCCTTTTTAATTTATTTTTTTGTTATTAATCACTTCTGGTATCTCTACGCTTCGCTTTGACGAGATAGAGGTATTGGTATTACTGCTAGTTGTTAGTTTAAGGTTATCAAGAATTGTAAACTTCCAACGGTGAAGCATTGTAAACATCTTCTCTGAAAAAAGAGAGAAGGATGAATGTAACACACCCCCCCCACTCCGTAGTTTTCGTGTACATTTTGTAATTATTTGTTTGGTTTACAAACGCTTCTGTTAGCAGTAAGAAGGGCGCCTCCCCTTTCCGAGAGGAGAGATTCACATCTCACATAGCTGTGGCTGAAGTCCAAGTTGTGTAATCTATCGAAAAGCTGATTACATAATTTTCACCCAACACATTCAAGAGATAAAATCTAAAATTCTTGACAGCTCTGACGACAGCATAAACATTCTTCTCGATCTGAGAATAACGCATCTCAGCATCTTTGAAATTAGCACTCATAAAAGCAATGGGAGATTCTCCCTCCTCACTGAGCTTCTGTGTCAGTATGGCAGACAGTGAGTGTTCTGACGCATAACAGTAAAGGATAAAATCCTTCTGAAAGTCAGGCCGAACCAACACTGGTGCATTAGCAATAGCTTCTTTGATTTTAGTAAAGGCCTGTTTTCCTTCATTCGTCCACACAAAAGTAGACGTCTTCTTCATCATTGCTGAGATCTCCTTCGTCAGCTCTGAGAAATCAGGTACGAACCTTCAGATAAAGTTAACTTTACCGAAAAAGGAGTGCACCTGCGTTTTGCTTGTAGGGAGAGACAGGTTTTTGATTGAATCCACCCGATTTGGATCTATTCTAGTACCTTCTTTGGAAACGACATGGCCAAGTAACTTGCCCTCCGTCACTGTAAAGATTGTCTTCTTCGGATTCAAAGATATTTTGTGATACATGCATCTCTCGAACACTTCCACAAGATGTGAAAAGTGATCACTCCGTTTATTTGAAAAAACGTTTAAGTCATCAAGATAGACGACTATGATCTTATTCCTAAGATCCCCAAACGCTAAATCCATGGCTCTTTGAAAAGTAGCACTGGCGTTGATAAGGCCGAAATGCATCCTTTCATAAGCAAACGTTCCCCACGGCGTGGTGAAAGCTGTCTTGATTTGATCCTCCTCAGCCACTGCAATCTGATTATAGCCAGAAAAACCATCAAGAAGTGATAGCATCTTTGATCCGGTAACTGTCTACAATCTATGTTCCATGATAGGTAAGGGATAGTTGTCCTTCAAGGACGATTGATTCAAGTTCCTGAAATCAACGCAAATTCTGATTTCTCCTTTTTTCTTGCACATAGGAACAATATTTGACACCCAGGTGGAGTGATGAATAGGAAATATTATCCTCGAGTCCACCATCTTTTGAATTTCCGCGTAGATAGTACTCTGAATTCGCGGATTATAATGTCTTTGTTTTTGCCTGAAAGGCTTGACCTCAGACTTCAGCGGAATTGTGTGAGACAATTCAACGGGTGTGAAGACCTTTAAATGTTCGTATGACCAGGCGAAAACATCCTTGTATTGCTTGAACAAGGCGATAAACCTCTCAGTCTCCTCAGGAGTACAACATTTGCCCAAATTCACAAATTGAGGCTTGTCTTTAGTACCTATGTTGACTTGATTATATTCTGATGAAGTATTTACCCCTGACCTTTTCTGATCTTGGATGTAACGATCATGCCTGTCAAAAATATCCTCTAAGGATACAAAACCTTTAGGAATCTGATTTCCTTTCAACTGTATGATTCCAGATTCTATAACCTCAGAGTCTTCAGCAATTAACTCTCTGTGAGAAGTTGAACTCCCTTCAAAGAACAATTCTTTGTAGTTGTCTCCCATGACGAGAAATTCTTTGATATCTTCATTGTCACTGAAGACTTGCCAGTTGTTTGAATCATTAGGAACAGCTGGTCTGTAGATTAATTGAATAGCAAATGAGTTCTGATGAAAGTCAGAGTTAGGCATAAAAAGAGCCGCTGAAACAGCAAGTGCATCAGCTTTGCTATTGTTCATTCTCGGAATATATTTGATGTTAAATGCATCAAACCAATTGATTGCATTCCACACCCTCTGCCTGTAGTTTTGGAGACGATTCTTTCTTACGTGAAATTGCTCTCTGACCTGCTTAACGATCAGCTCTGCATCTCCTTCAACTTGAAGTAGCTTGATCCCCATATCTTTTGCGTTTTTGAGACCTAATAAAAGCGCCTCATATTCTGCAGTATTATTGGTGCAATCGAATTGCAACCTATATGCAAAAGGATATAAACGACCTTCGGGAGAGATAATCACTACTCCCACTTCGGAGCCTGAAGTCGAACAACTGCCATCAAACTGCATCGTCCACGTCTTCGATTCTTCATTTGACAATTTTGTGGAAAGTGCAAAATTCTGACAATCTTCCGTCACTTTTGACACCATAGCATATGTGCCTGGACCCATGTCTTGATACAACACTTGAGCGTGTGGGTCCTGGGACTTCACCACCGTAAACTTTGATTTTGTTTCCGGCTCCAGCTTGAAAGTGCCTTTCTTCAATGGGATTGTTGCGAACGACCAATCCATTTGTATTTCTCCTCCAAGGTCTTTGCAGAAACTTCTACTAAGTAACATCTCGTAACTGGTAGGAATATCAACCACTAGGATAGTCATCATGATCTTTTTCTCTGGACACGATGCTAGCCTTACTTGCGCATCTTGAATTGACCGACTAACGGCACCGGCTTGGACTCAAGTGAACTTGGGCGCTCCCAGCCAAGAAGGGCGCCCAAGCTTTTGAAGGTTTAAAACTCACTGTTTGATGAAGTCTCTTCCAGAAGACCCCTCTTAATATTTCCTCAGCTTCGCAACGAGCATAATCATCAGTGAATCTGATGCCCGGATCACCAGATTCGACAAGATCATCTTTAGAAGAGGAGTTAATGAAGAAATTGAAGATCATGAAAATTGGCGAACTCTGGACAAAATGGGTGCCCCTGGAAGGGAAAGGCTCCCATGAATTCAAAGGTCGAAATGAAGTTTTTAGCTAGAGACGCCTCCAGAACAATCTTTTCAGAACAAGTCATGCTTCACGATGAATCGTTCAGCTCGCTCATCAGATTAGTTTGCAAGCCGGAAATCGAAGTAGGGGGTCAAAATGGTGAAAAGTTGAAAATATCAAAAAAATGACTAACACTGCTTGAAGTGGGCGCCCCTAGCCAAGAAGGGCGCCCAATTTCTCATGCCTTTGTAGAATTTTCGAAATTTTCAAAGTTTCAAAATTGCAAAGAGGTAGAAGGCGTCCAAGTTCAATGATTAGAGAATTTTAGGGTTTTGAAAATAAAAGCAAAAGAAAGCAAACCTAATTCAAGCCCTAAGTCTATTTAACACCTCTCTTCAATGTAATTTTTATTATTTTTGGAGGTAGTATCCATAGGAGAAAATTGGAGCAGCAAATTTGAAGAAATTTCTCAAGATTCAAGAGCTCAGTTTGCTGGTTATTCATCAAATTTTTCAGATTAGTAACATAAACCCTTGCTTTTTCAAGCTTTTTCATCCAAAAGATCAAATTTTTCAAAGAGAAGGCCAAGGTTTTCAGTTTTCAGCCATCTGGGTCTTATCACCTTATTCTTCTGAAGAAATTTTCAAGAACTTTATCAAGTTGCAGCAGCTGCTTTTTATTTGCACGTCGGTGAAATCCTCAGTACATTCAGTTTTCAATTATCTGGTGTCATGTCCCCTTCTCAGTGACATCTCTCGGAGCACAGGATTAGCCTATCGTACGACCCTCGTAGGCTGATAGACTGGATAGAGGGTCACGATGGAGCTTGGCTCAGCTTCTGTTGGCAGAGTTTGATCATTTGGCTTTCGTTCGGACTCATTCGGACATTTCTTGCAGAAGTTGCTATTTTTAGCAGTTCTTGGCAGTCAGTGTGGGACCCCTGCTATTTTTAGCAGTATGGTTTTGGCAGTGTTCAGAATCACTTCAGTGTTCGTCAGCTTCAGACGGATCAGGCATCGGATGATTAATGACAGAGATATTAATATTTAATTAAATTAATTAAATATTAATTAAGTGGAGATTATAATATAAAGTTATAATATTTAATTATAACTTAAGTGATTTTGATTGAGGGGGTCGCCATCATCAGAGAGGGGCCAATTTGGCAATTAAATTTATAATAAATATTTGGCTGGAGACTATTGAAAGTAATTAAATAAAAAGTGCGAATATTTTAATGATTCCCTATTTTGGTGGAAATCGCACTTTTGAGGGTATAAGCCATTTTGCCTTGGATTTCGAGCCATTATGCATATTGAGTTATTGAAATTGATCAAATTTGGTCTGAGCAAGAAGCTTTAGGGTTTCAGTCTCGAATTCATTGGGGAACGAGCCATCTCCATTGAAAGCAGTTCAGAGGGTGTGAGATACCACCTGATTTATTGCCAGCAGAGGAATTTCTTCACTCAGAAGAAATTATAGAACTTCACAGATTCATTCAGCATCAGAGATTTTGTTGGGGTTTTAACCAGAGAACAGATATTCTCCAAGGCGCATCATTCTAGAGGGTTTGGACACTATTTTCAAGAAGCCGTACAAGTGTACTTGCTGGTTCTGACAGGGCCGTACCTTGCTGCAGGCCGTACTTCATCATTTTGAGCCGTACCTTTGCCTTGAGGAAAAACGCCTTCTATCTCTTCAATCTTTCATCACCAGACAGGGCGCCTATATCACTGGCATGATTCTGGATCTTCAGAAGGAGGGAGAAAGAAGTTTACAGCAGCCGTACCAATCATTTTCAGTTTGCTGATTGCCAGGTTCTTCATTAAAATATTGTTATTTCCTTATTGCATGCTTCCAGATCTTTATTGTATTGATTCCATTTGAACAATAAAAGATTCGCCTTCAGTAGATTTGGTATTTCCTATCCATATTGGCATGTTAGCATTTTTATTGAATTTATTATCAATTCTTTGCAAAAAATCGCAATTTACATTTATTGCACAAAACCCAAAAACAATCAAAAAACGCAAAACACAAAAAAATCAGTCAGATTCAGGAAACGGGGAAACTAGGGTTTCTACAGTGGTATCAGAGCTAAATCTTGCCATCCTAAGGGTTTAGCAGTCTTATGCAGCCAGAACAGATCGGCTCTCACAGGTATTACACACGCAGACGTGCTCTGATTGAAAGGCAATAGAGTTTGAGCAGGCAGCCAGGAAACATGGCTGACAGGAATGACAGGGCTGACAGAACAGATATACCTAGGACAGAGATCCCACCTAATAACAGAGATCAGGATGATGCAGAGGTTTTGCATGCACTCAGAGATCTTCGTGCAGGTCAACGGCGGTCCGATGATGTATTACAGCAGTTGGCAGTAGCACTTCAGAGATTGGGTACTCCTAGGAGACCGTCACCACATCGTGACGATGAGAGGAGTGAAGCAGGGTCTCGCAGGGCACCTAGGACAGCCTCACGGACAGCAGACAGGCCTACCAGGCCTACATTTGTGAGACAGGAGGCCGAGGAGGTCTTGGCAGGTGAGGAGCATGAGGAGTTGTTCGCTGATACGCTTATGGCAGCGAACGAGGAGTGGGAGTTAGTACCACCAGAGGTCAGAGAACGGATTACCTTCGACCGTTTTATCACTCAGAGGAGAGAACATCATAGAGGTCGACAAGATTGGAGACCTAGACAGCAGAACAATGACCTAAAACATGCAACAAACAGGCTTAACCTAGCGATGTTCGATGGTAGTGGCAAGGTCACAGCTCAGGCCTGGATTAGTAAGCTAGATACATTCCTCACTTTGCGTCCGATGGCTGAGAGAGACGCTATTAGATACGCGACACTGCATCTTGAGGGAGTGGCTTACGATTGGTGGCACCACGGTATGGTTACATTACAGCATGACAGGATCACATCATACCAGGAGTTCGTGGACAGGTTGGTTGAGCGTTTTGATAGGAAGGATCCAGAATCCTACTTCAGAGACTTAGCTCAGTTGAGACAGAGTGGCAGTTTGGAGTCCTACATTGGTGACTTTCAGAAGTTATCAGTCATGGTTCCAACATTTCTGAGAGGAGATTGGTAGTACTCTTCATGGAGGGTTTGACAGAGCCACTGAGAGGCTGGATCAAAGCCTTTGATCCTCCGTCATTACAGGAGGCGATGAAGAAAGCACGAAGCATGGAGTTAGCAGCACCGTCTAATAGATTTAACTCCAGAGGTTCTTCATCTTTCAGGGACAACAAAGGCTTTAACAAAAACAGGGACAAATCTGATTTTAACAAAGAAAAATCAGACTTTAAGAACGATTCAAAAGGTAAATCAGCAGCTCCACCTTTGGATCGTGAGGCCCTTAATGACCTACGCAGGAAGAAGCTTTGCTTCTACTGCAAAGGACCCTATGACGCCAATCATGATTGTCCTCTAAGACCTAAGGGCAAGGCAAATCGTGTAATGTGGGCGTACTACGAGGATTCAGAATCAGAAAATTCCGAACAGCAGGAGAGTTCCGAGGAGTCAGAGCCAGAGGCTTCAGAGCCTAGAGCAGAGACAGGGCCAGAGCTTCAGTTACAGGAGGCACGCTTATCTAGCATACAGCAGGAGGGCTCTTTCAGGATTCGTGGTGTGTTGGCAGGACAAAGGGTCATTACCCTACTTGATACAGGAGCCACACATAACTTTATGGATGCTAGATTCGTTGAGAAACGCGGACTCATCACTGAGGAGTTCGAGGGCATTAGGGTCAAGGTGGCCGATGGATACACTTTGAGATGTGAACGCATGATAAAGGATCTCCCTTTACGCTTGAACAATTATGAGTTCAAGGCTGATTACTATGTGGTTAATAAGGGAGATATAGATTTGGTCTTGGGAATGAAGTGGCTTCATTCATTGGAGGAAGTCACTCTTCTTCTCAAGGAGATGGAGATCCGTTTTGATGTTGACGGGAAGACACACATACTTAAAGCAATTCGGGACAGCGACATCAAAACAATTTCTTTTCGTCGGATGGAGAGGCTCATGCGTCACGACATGGTAGAGTGGGCTGCCGAGTGCACTTTAGCACCTATATAGGAGGGACAGCAAAAGACAGAATATCATCCGGACATTCAGCAGTTGAGAGTCAAGCATGATAAGGTGTTCAGTGATATTCCACCAGGTAGACCTCCAGATAGGGGCATAGAGCACATTATTGAGCTCGAGGAGGGCGCTAAGCCCGTTATGATTACACCATATAGACATCCTAAACGGCTGAAGGATGAGATCGAGAAAACGATCAAGGAGTTACTTGCTATGGGTCACATTCGGCCTAGCAAGTCACCATTTGCTTCTTCAGTTGTATTGGTAAAGAAGAAGGATGGAACATTGCGCATGTGTATTGATTACAGGGTCCTGAATAAGAGGACGATTAAAAACAGGTATCCTATACCACGGATTGACGAGCTTATTGATGAGCTCCATGGTGCCTGTTACTTTACCAAAATTGATTTACGGTCGGGGTATCATCAGATCAGGGTCCGTGAGCAGGACGTAGAGAAGACTGCCTTCCGATGTCATTGTGGGCACTTCGAGTTTATAGTGATGCCATTTGGGCTCACTAATGCGCCAGCTACTTTTCAGTCTACGATGAACAGGGTTTTTCATTCACAACTGAGGAGATTTGTGTTGGTCTTCTTCGATGACATCCTTATATACAGCAGGACATGGCAGGAGCACTTGGCTCACCTGGAGACCGTGTTGAGTATCCTTGAGAGGGAGTCCTTGTACGCCAAGGAATCCAAGTGTGACTTGGGAATGACCGAATTGCTATATTTAGGCTCAAGTATTATCGCTATGTGATGGAGTGCGAT
>VDFB02193146.1:0-22546 GCA_007258455.2 Sequoia sempervirens
GTACCAAATTTTATCATTCCAAAAGCAAATAAAGAACCATACAACTAATCCCTAGTGTATCAGTTCAAATTTTATAATTCCTCAATAACAAAAACTTTATGACTATAATATTTAGGAAAATTTCTAAGTACCTTCCTTACCACTTCTTCTTTTAGTTCTCCACCAATACCTCTAATACCATTGACAACTTCATCCAACTTCTGCAAGTAGCTTGTGATGTTTTCATCTTTAGACATTTGTAGAGTCTCAAACATGATCTTTAGATTCTACATCTTAGCTTTCTTGACCTTATCATCTCCTTCATAAATGCTTTCTAACTTTACCCAAATTTCTCTACAATTTTCTAGATTCATAACTTTCACCAAGTCAGAATTAGCAAGACCAATTAAGAGAGCATACCTTACTTTACCATTATTTTCATAGGCCTTGATCTCATCATCAGGATTTGAAAAATTTGCAAGTATAGTATATCCAGTCTCAACAAACTTCCAAATTTCAAATCCAAGAGAAATAAGAAAACCTTCCATCCTTGTCTTCCATAATGCATAATTTGTTCCATCAAATAGAGGAACATCTTTCGTGTGTGCCATCCCATATCTACCTCAAGCAGTTAAGATTTCTTCCAAGGAGCCTTGCTTTGATACCAATTTTTGAATGCACAAGATAACTGAGAGGGGGGGTGAATCAATTGTACCTTATAACTTCAAAACCCTCATAAAAATTTAGATCCATATTAATTCAATTAACTCTTAATCTATTAGAATGATTTATCATGAAAGAAAATAATAGAAATAGAATCAAAGCAACACCATGCACAATGAAACACCAGATTTACATGGAAAACCCAAGAAGGAGAAAAACCACAGTGAAGATTAGCTCACACTATAAATTAATTTCAATACCGATTACAAAGGGCTCACTACCCAAAACAAAGAAAGGCTCGCTACGAAAAAGAAAGAAAGGATCATTGCTAAAGGCTCACTACCAAAATAGAAAATAAGTTAGAGAAGAGTGTTACAATGATAAATACATCTCAATACAATGGAAAATTCTACCACAACATCACCAACACCTTTGTAGTCTTATTGAAGATTGTAGACACCTTCTACTCACTACATCTAGTAATCTAACATATGAAATCTGGCACTACACTACACAAATTTTCACCTCACAACTCTACAATTTGCATCATTCACATCACACACATCTATCTTTTCATCCCTCAACAACTCAACTCATATTTATACCATCTTTAAATGCAAAGGCATTCTCTGCTCGGCCATGAAATTCCAAATTTGGTCGGCAAGAGCGTTTTGTGTGGTGGGCGGATGAGAGGACCGCAGCGCAACTGACTGAAGGCTTCGTCGCGCGCACGCCGTAGCTACAAAGATCATCGGAATGAAGTTGAAACCCGGAATTACTCATACCCAAAGGTAAATTGAAACCTATATTAACACAAATTTTAAGCATTACCCTTCCTCAAATCAAAGATGACTTGCTGAGCCATTGATCCTAGCCAGGATCTATGGCTTCTTCTTAAATGAATATTAATTATTAGCGGAAATGGTTGAATGTCTTAGAAAACTCGAATTCGGGTTCATTAAAATTAATTAAGTGAATAAAATAATGGAAATAGGAAATCACAGAAATAAGAGAAGTCAAGAGACAACAGATTGATAATGGAGTTCAACAAATGGATACGTCTTTGGGTCCCTCTCCAACATAGTGACTGATCCTTAACTATGCTCCAAATCTGATTTACAAGGCACTTCATCCTATAACAAGCCTCCACAAGTATCCTTGATCGATAATGAAAATTTGAAAATCCCCCTCCAAGTACAAAACAACTTGGCTTAAAGCCTCTCCATGTACGAAGTTGAACAATTTCATTAACAAGCTCTCAATTTCCTCACCATTGTTCTCACAAGCCAAAAGTCCCCCCTTTAAATACCATTTAATATGCTATATGGGGGTTAACAAATATATTTCCCCATATCTCCTAAACTAGGTTTAAAAATATAATTAAAGTGCTTAAAAATCTTTTTAAATTGAGCTATTAAAATATAAAATATTTTATAATGTATAGTTAGGGGGGAAGGCTCAGTTTAACCCAAGCCCTCCTTTCCCTACGTACCATTAGTGAATAATCAAAACATAGCCACTCTTGATATATCCTCAAAACCCATGCATAGTGCATTGGTGGGAGGTGTGAATTGCAAGGAAGGAGTTTGCAGTTCAAATCATCGCCCCCTCAAAATAGCCTTTGGTCTTCATTAAATAAAAATAATTGCACCTATACTCCAAAGATATAGCATGCTCCAATGGTGTTGAGTGTAAATAGCATGGGGAGGTCGCTGGTTTGACCCCCCTAACATTTTTTTATCAAACCAGTTTCCTGTCGAAGATAAGAAGGGGTACCATGTGGCACCGAATGATTAGGCCATGTGGCACTATTTCTTTCACTACTTTGTCAACACATGTCACCACATCACTTGTCACATTGGATTCCACATGTCAAAACATCATTGGTCCACATCACCTGCACCTACCATGTCAGCATGTTGATGTCATGCTAAAGTCAACATTATACTACCATGTCATCATGTTGATGTCAGCATGGTCAACCTTTTTACCACACAGCTTTGATCGACCATATCTTGCATGTACAAACTCCAATCGATGTGATTCAAGTAGCATCAAAATCATCTTGATGAGCCCTTCTATTTGATGCCATCCTTGTCCAATTTTGAGACAAACATTTTTTGACCTAGAATCTTCATCTAAAATCTCTATTCCAGTCAAACCTTAATTGAGCCTAACTTGGGCATATGGACTCCTTTCAGTAAAATTCAATTTGTTTTGGGTTCATGTCAGTGAGTTAGTTAACATGGTGTTAATTCTTGGAGTATTTGGAATAGTTAAATTTTTGGTGAAAATATCCACCTAGATCAATCTCACCATTGGAGAGATTTTGGACCTTCGAAAGCTTGATTACACAAAAAGTAAGTGATGGTATAACTACATCACTTTTCTAACCTCCATCCACTTTGCTTTGCTAGGATCCATCCCTTTCAATCCCGCTCTGAGGTACTCAACGAATCCTCTTTGTGAAGTTCTAACATTTTTGTCTAGGATGACATCTTCTTGCAACTCGTTCATGTACTCAAGTGATAGATCATCAACAAAAGGAACTTGAACATTAGTCTCCTCATCCAATATCATTGGAGGTTCATAAAACTTCAAATTCTCCACATTAACCATTGAGTAGATATGCATATAAGGAGGTAGATCTAGGTGAAAAGCATTGATACTGATCTTGTCTAAGATCTCAAAGGGACCATACCTGATCGGCTTGAGCTTCTTACCTTTTCCTTGCATTCTTTCTTTACTAATTTTTAACCAAACTCTATCACCAACCTTAAATTGATGATCAACATGATGCTTATCATGTCAGGATTTGTACTTTGTTTGGCTCCTCTCTAGTTGTGCTTCAACTTCCTAGTGAACTTCAAGGACTTGTCTACATCATGATTTCCATCTTTAACATCTTCCTTCCCAAAAGAAAAATCCATAGGTGTCCTTGGTAGATAACTGAAACAAGTCTCAAAAGGAGATCTTCAAGTAGAAGAGTGTGTTGCATGGTTGTAAGCATGTTGCACATAATGTAGACTCTCATCCCACAAGTTAGGATGCTTACTATAGTAACCTATAAGAAGGCACACAACCTTCTTGTTTACTACCTCTGTCTGTTCATCAATCTATGGGTAGAAATTTGTACTCTTCTTCATTCTAGTGTCCATGAGTTCCCACAATGCTCACCAAAATTCCCCCAAGAATCAAGAATCTTGATATGATACAATAGAAGTATGAATCCCAAAATGAACCCATACAAACTAGAAGTACAAGTGTGTTGTTAGTTCAACTGTGACCTATTTTTTACAAGGCATTAGAATGCACATTTTATTAAACCTATCCACTACCACAAATAGATAATCATGCCTCTTCCTAAACATGGGTAGTCCATTGAAAAAGTTCATGGAAATACTTTCCCATGGATAGGATGGTATAGGAACAGGTGTGTACAACCCTAATTTCCTATTACTAGGTTTACTTGTTGCATACATTACACGTCCTCCAATGTACTTGGATACAGTTTCTTGCATATGAGGCCAATAACAATATTTTTGCAGTTGTGCCAATGTCTTGCTTACCCCAAAGTGTCTAGAAATTAATGACATGTGTGATTCTTTTGTTCATCTTGTGGAATACATAACTTTCCTAAGTGATACAATAACTTTTCCTGCACATAGTAGTCTTTCCCTTCTACATGTTTTCCTTGAATTAATGTTGCATATATATCCTTAAAGTCTTTGTCCTTAGCATATTGTTCTTGATAACTTTCATGTGCCAGTGAACTAATTTGAAGAATAATTGTAGCATTTGTAGGAGGCCTATATAATATATCTCCTACTTTGTTTTGAACCCCTTTCTTATATTTTATAACCAAATGAAAGAGATATAAAAAAACCCATCCACCTAAAGTGCTTGCTTTGTTGCAATTTATATTGCGAGTGCAAATATTGAAGTGGTTGATGATCTATGCGTATTATCATTTCCTTACCCATTAGATAATGTTTCCACTTCTTCACAGTTTCAACTACTACATAAAACTCTTTATCATATGTGGGACAATTACTTACCATAGTTGTGAAAGTTTTAGAATGAGAGTAGATAGGTTTACCTCCTTGCATGATTACTGCTCCCATGGAAAATCCACTAGCATCTATCTCAATTTTGAACGGTTTTTGTAGATTTGGTAGAGGTATAACTAGTGTAGTGCTTAGCTTTTCCTTTAAAGTATTGAACACCTTTTGCTATGGACCTCCCCATTTGAAATAATTCTTTACACTTGTTAGTGTGTGCAATGGAGATGCTATGTAGGATAAGTTACCTATGAACTTTCTCCAATACTGTACTGCACCTATAAAACTTCTAGATTTTGTAACTATACTTGGCTTTGGCTACTTTACAATGACTGTGACCTTTGTAAGATCCACTTTCAAGTGACCTCCTACAATATAGCCTAAGTACACTAGTGATGTCTTAGAAAATTCACATTTTGAAATCTTTACATACAATTTTTCTTTTCTCAATACATCTAGTAGTTTTCTCACATGCTCTACATGTTCTTCCCAAGTTCAAATAAATACAAGTATATTATCCAAATAAACTATAAAAAAATCATCTATGAATGGATGAAAGACATCATTCATGACTCATAAGGCTAGCTGGTGCATTACAAATCCCAAAGGGCATGACCAACCACTCATATAGTCCCTATTTTTTCTTAAACATTGTCTTCCATATATCATGTTATCTAAAATTCTTATTTGATGATATCCACTATGCAAGTCCAACTTAATAAAATAAACTACATGTTTCAATTGATCAATTAAATCATCTATTCAAGGAAGAGAATACCTATTATTTACCATTATCTTGTTCAGGGATCTATAGTCGATGCACATTCTCCATGACCCATCCTTCTTTGGCACCAACACAATTAGATAACCACAAGGAGAGGTACTTTGATGAATAACTCCTTTCTCAACCAATTCCTGAACCTACTTCTTGATTTCCTCATTTTGCATAACTGATAAATAGTACATGCCGATGTTTGGAAGAGCCACATCCTATTTTAACTAGATTTCATGTTGTATCTCTCTTTGGTGGAAATCCACTAAACTCTTGAAATAAATCATCATAGGAAGAAACTACTTTGACCAATTAATCTTTGTACTTTGGATCACACCCTTTCAATGCCTCAGATTTATCATCCTCTTTGGCTTTTACATTCACCAATACAAAGTTCTTACTAGCATTGACTAACCTCTTCATTTTTCTAGTATTCACTAATGTTAGATTAGCCTTAATTTTATGTGCACATAAAAAGAATTATTTACCATCTTTAAAAAGGTGATATTTGTTTTCTCCTCTATAAAAGATTGCTTTCCAATCATAAAGATAAGGACTCCCTAGTAGAAGGCCACAAATATCTAAAGGAACCACATCAACTTCTACCTCATCTATGAAGTTTGCAGTGATAGAAAATCTTAACTTACATTGTTGTGTTACCTATAATTGTGCATCATTGGAAACCCATCCAAGTGGGTACAAATTTGGATGAGGTGTTGTAGCCAAGTTAAGTTTTTTAACAACTTCTTCAGATATTAAATTTACTTGAGATCCTATATCAAACAAAGTATCAACCTTACTATGTTTTGTTACAACCTGAATATGAAATAATTCATTTCTATGCTTATCAATCTTAGGTGGAGAATATTTTTCACTTACACTTGCACTTGCATTTGAAAAAAATTTATTAGCAAAAAGAGATATACCTTTTCCTTTACATTGTATCCCAACAACAACAATCTTTATCTCATCCACGGAGTCAGATCCAAGATCCTATTGAACTATAGTAGAAGTCTTTTGTTTGCATTTGTTTCCTCCATACTTCTTTGTCCTTAGTTTCATATTTAGCTTCCAACACTTTCAATCATCATGCCCCTCCTTCTTGCAATGGGAACATGTGGGATTATCACCCTCCTTGATGTTAGCTATCTTTTTCCCCTTTACTTTTCCCTTGAGTTTACCTTTAGGCTTAGATGGCTTCTTGACAGAATTATCATTGAAACTACTCTTACCTTTCAACTCCAAATGTGTGGCTTGTACACATACGTCATCCAGATTATTAGGATTTAAAACCAAAAAGGTATTCCTTAAGTAAGATTGAAGACCACCTATATACTTGAGCAATGTGTCCTGGGTGTATAATGGGACATTAATTGCAATAGCCTGCTTCATAAATTCTTGGGTATAGTCTTGGAAAGATTGACCTTTACCCTGCCTAAAAATTTTCCAGTTCATAGTTAACTATTGCATATGGCCTAAGAGATAAAACTATTTTTTAAGGGAAACTTTAAACTCCATCCAAGTTAAATTGACACTGCCATGTTAAGAAATTTTCACTTGAGTTTTACTCTCCCACTAGGTGAGAGTGAATCCTCCCAACCAAAGACTAGCTAATTGGATTTTAGAAGAATCATCTAAAAGACCTTGAATTCTAAAGTATATTTATACTTGTTGAGCCCAATCATCCAATTTCTTAACATTTAACTCTCCACAATATTTAGGTAGTTCAAAATTTACATCCAATTTGATTACAGGATTATGTGCACTTTTGAAAGGATTAGAAGTAGAATTAGAAGGAGAAGATGGAGATGAAGGAGTTTTTGGAGGCTCATCATAACCTTCTTCTCTTTTCCCTTTTTCCTTCCAATCTTCATCATCCTCATGCTTTTCTCACTTTCACGATCCTCCTTTTCCATGCTTCTTACGTTCTTGCTTTTCCTGATAGAGCTCTTACATCAAATCCTTCATGTCAAGAAAGGCTCATTGAAAGCTTTTCTCATTGAGCTCAAAAAAATTTCTAGCTTTTGTCTCTTCCATTTTTTATGGTGGAAAATTTCTTTATTTACCAATCTCATGATTAATATCCACAAGTGTTCCTTCACTTGGTCAGCTCCTGGATCACATTAACATCCACTTCTACAATCACTAGTCAAACAAGCTCTAATACCAACTTCACCTGTTAGGATCTATGACTATTGCTTAGTCAATTTTACTTATTGTAAATGAGTAATTGAAAGTCTTAAACTTAATTCAAGGTTAATTTAAAAGAAATTAAGTGAATAAAATAATGTAAATAGGGAATCACATAAATAAGAGAAGGAAAGAGACAACAAATTGATAACAGAGTTTTCCAAATGGCTACGTCTTCCGGTCCCTCTCCAATGGAGTGAACAATACTTGATTATTCTCCAAATGTGGTTTACAAGGCACTTTAGTCTATTACAAGCCTCCACAAGCCTCCTCAATCGATAATGAAAATTGGAAAATCCCCCTTCTTCAAGTAGAAAATAACTTGGCTTAAAGCATCTCCATGTACAAAGTTGAACAATTTCATTAACAAGCTCTCAATTTCCTCACCATTGTTCCCACAAGCAAAACATCCACCCTTTAAATACAATTTCATATGCTATATGGGGGTTAACAAATATATTTCCCCATATCTCCTAAAATAGGCTTTAAAAATCTATTTAAAGCCCTAAAAAATCTTTTAAAATTGAGCTATTAAAATATAAAATATTTTATAATGTATATTTAGTGGGGGCTTGGTTTAACCCAAGCCCTCCTTTCACTACATATCATTGATGAATAATCAAAACGTAGTCACTCTTGATATATCCTCAAGACTCATGCACAATGTGTTGGTGGGAGGTGTGAATTGCAAGGAGGGGGTTGGTGGTTCAAACCATCGCCCCCTCAAAATAGCCTTCAGTCTTCATTAAATAAAAATTGCTGCACATATACTCTAAAGATATAGCATGCTCCAACATTGGTGAGTGTAAATAGCATGGGGGAGGTTATTGGTTTGATCCCCCCTAATATTTTTTTTATCAAACCAACTGCCCATCGGAGATAAGAAGGGATGCCACATGGCACCTAGTGATTGGGCCACATGGCACCATTTCATTCGCTACTTTGTTGACACATGTCACCATGTCACTTTCCACATTGGATGCCACATGTAGAAACATGATTCTTCCATGTCTTTACCACATCACCTACAACTGCCACGCTAACATGATGTCATGTTGACACCAACAATATACTTCCATGTCATCATGCTGACATTAGCATGGTTAGCCTTTTTACCACACAACTTTGATCACCCATATATTGCATGTATGAACTCCAATTGACACAATTCAAGTGGCGTCAGAATAATATCAATGATCCCTTCAATTTGATTCCATCCTTGTATGATTTTGAGATGATCATTTTTTTGACCTAGAATCTTCATCTAGAATCTCTATTTTGGTCGAGCATTGACTAGTCCTAACTTGGGTGTACAGACTCCTTTCGACACAATTCAAGTTGCATCAGTCTGTGTTGGAAAGAATCTTGACATGGTTAATTTTGGTTGTTTGAAGAATGAATCCTTATGAAAATATCCACCACTGTTCCACACATCACAAGCTTTAACATGATTCAGAATAACATTCCACAAACATCTAAACCGTATAACTCATAACAAATTTCACCTGAAGAATGTACACTCAAAAAAATTTGTCATACACTGTAACTCAAAAAACTAACTTTTGAAGCACCAAATCTCAAACAACTTCAACTGAAGAAAGATATAAACACTATCAACACCCTTCTAGATACGCAAAACCTAGAAAACCACCCAAAAATATTCTCCTGCATAATCAAATATACATAATAGATTCGTATGACTTCATACTCTTTATATTATAGAAATTCCATAACACCAATTATATGAATGCACAATTAATACCTCAACCATATCCAAAACCACAATGCTAGATCTTCAATCACAAGAAATGGAAAACCAAATGCCATCTAAATACAAAACACTACCAAATATACCCAGTTTTCATCTTTTATCCAAATTTTTCCTCAAAGATCAAACCAAACAAAGACACATCCTCAACATCTTTAGTACTTCCACATCACCACCAAGCCAACTACAACCTATCAACTCAATCATGCATCCATAGATAGAAGCTTATCAAAGAAACACTAGAGGTTGACATTAGTAGCTTACTAATGAATACATAATGAAACTAATCAAAGCATCATTAGAGACAAAATCAACTCAATACCAACTGCTCACACTCTTACAAAAATCTCTTGCTCATATAGTTGACACCAATGACAACACCAAAGCTTGTTGACATCAATGACAACACCAATTGCACATACTTGTAACAAAGTATACAACAATGACTGCCTTCCATCACAAGGCAAGTATCTAACAATATATGAAGCAATTGAGGCCAAGAGCCAAGGTAAAGAAAGACATTTTGTACCTTGTGATGAAGAATCCAAATTTTCTCTAGGTAATGAGAATTCATTTCTAGTGGAAATTGTATCCACCCTTACTAGAAACTCTTCTCCTATTCTTGGTGGCTCTGATACCACTACTATGGTTACTTCTAAGGCATCAACCCTCACTCCCCTTATAATATATTCATCATTTTATAAATTATTGTCAAATTTTTGGGTCATGAGCTCATTGTACTCTATAAGTTTAAGAAAATATTCCAACCAACCTTCCTATTGGAAGATGGGCAAGCATTACCTATCTTCTAACAACAAATTATGATCTATGCAGGACCTCCCAAACAGAATTTGTTCAACTTCAAGCAATTACTGAATGCCTCGAAGAAACAATCACCAACCACCACAGATCAGAAAAATGAAACACCTCACCTATTTTCCAGAAGATCATTAAATATTGAATGAATTAAGGAATGAAACCATCTAGCATGAGATGAGAAAATAATTATAAATAAGAAGAAGGAATATAATAAAATGATAGAGTCAAATGACAGATTAGAAGTGGTGTTACGGGCTATTTCACTCTTTCTCAATATAGAAATATACAAGTACTACTTTCAAAGGTGAAACCCGCGACAACTTAGATTAGCCATCTCATATCTCTCGGTGTCATCGCGACATGCTTGAATAACGGTTGCTTTTGATGATTTTTTCCTCAAAATCACAAGACAAATTACTCTAGTTGTTGAGGGAGAGAATCAAATCTTCCAATGAGTTCCCTGTGATGGGAAAAGTTGGTGTCACAATTGTTGTAGGTCTGGAACCAACAATCTATAACCCTATTTTAGCTTTTGATTTGAATTTCAAATGCAATGAACCTTGTTCGAAGTCACTATTAAAAAAAAGGAAAAGGGGGCAGGGAAAGGGAGGAGTTCCTAGACCTAAAACTAGCAATGAATAGTGACAATGGAGAACCCTACTATGGACAACCTTCCCAAAACTAAGTTCCACTTAACCAAATTACTTCACAGTATCATGAAACTAGTGCAAGCTTCTAAGGACTCTAGATATTCAACCATTCATTCATCATAAGCATGAATAAAAAATGGAAATTTAGTGCATCATTTGATTTATGCCTAGACTAACTTTTCATAGCTATTTACCATCAATAAACAATAAAAATTCTGGACAAGGAAAGTTGCCAACACACAACAAAATTCTTCGATATCAATGCACAACATTAACTAATCTACTAAAGCAAGCTAAAACATATAGAACAACAAAGTTAATCTACTCAAATTCACTAACTAAGAGAAGAAGAATCATGAAACATGCAAAGGAACTCAAGAATCCACCAAAGTCAATGAATTTCTATTAAAATTCGAGCAGCATGTCATTACAACAACTCAACTCTCTCTTGAAAATGAGAGACCCCCTATTTATAGTGTCCCAAAAGAAAAATGAATGGCCAAGATTAATTTGCATTGTGTTGCCAATATTCACTACAAATTAGGGTTTCACCTACCCTCAAATATATTACAATTTAAAATTGCATCTTTGTCATGTATCCTATTTTGTCCTCTAGTGAGCAACACAGTAGCTCTTTTGTCTTCTAGCTGATTTCCTTTTGCTGCAACTACTTGGCGAGGAACTCATCATCGATCACAAGATTTCCTTCACTTTTTTATGGTGGCGTATTCCAAAAACTTTATAATCAATGTCTGGATCTTGTTCCACTCCAATATATCTAACTAGATCACTTGGAAATTTAATTTCCTTGATTTTCTTGTGATTTCATCTGTCTTTGTCACATTTCTGCATGTTCTTTACTACCTGTTTGGACTGAACGAAAGCATGAGCAACAAAACTCAAGAAATCCAACATCATCGGTCCCATTTTCCATTTTCTTGTGGAAGTATGACTTTAATTTCTCTAGGTCCAACTCACTGGTGGGCATATCAAGATTTGTCATCAATCTCAAATATTCTTCACAAGCTGCCCTGATTTCTTTAACCTAGTCAATATCTAGCTCCACTTCATGGAGCACTCATTCCAACACCTCCTTTCTATGATCCAAGCCTAGATTCCATGTTTCTATGAGACAATGGTCACCCCTTACCAGAGAAAACTCCTTATCCCAGGATTTATTAGGTATCTCGAGAATAGCCTCAAGCTTGGGATACATGATCCTATACAACTCAGGGAAGTCAGTGTAGAACTTCCTTATTCCCTCAAGTATCTTTTGCACTTCCAAGAACTTCTTTGTTGTCTTGGCAGCATGGCCTATGCCCATATTTCCATTTTAGAGGACCTATTAGAACCAATCCTCAATGGCCTTCGTCCAATTATTTCTTTTCTCCAATTGGTCAATGTGGTCCTTGGAAAATAGTTGCGGCAGTGTCGAGGATGTGGTAGGGAGCTCTTCGACTGATGACCATTGTTGGATGTATTTCATTAAGCCAGCCACCTATTCCTTCAACTCCTCCTTGGAAATCTTATCTTTGTGCATTTGGTGCACAATGGTGGCAACGGATCCTTGGAGATGGTCAATATTTTGCTCTCTCATCATTGTTCCCAAATTGAGGGTAGAAACATTATAGCTTACCCCCTCTTCTCACACAACTGGAGTGGTTATCTGCATAGTTCTGGATATGCATACATCCATTGTCAGCTAAGATATGACCTTTGGCTTCTTCTCTTTCTTCGTGCTTATTTGGACTCAAGCCAAGATGGCTTCCAGCCTTGCCCTCAGATCCTTTGGGGTTGGAGTTTTATTTTCTAACTACTTCTCAAGCCATTCAGGCATCTGAGATGCTCCTTTTGGTGATTCATGATCACCTTCTTCCTCACATGTGTGTTGTATTTCAATTTCTTTATTCCCTGGAGCCTCTTGTTCTATCCTTTCTCCTTCTTCTTCATCAGAATCCTGAGTGAAAATGGTTTCTTTTCATGGGGATTCGGTAGCTACATGTTCCTTGGGCTTTCCCCCCCTTTGATGGCTTTCTCTTCTTCTTGGTCATGCCCATGTTCTTCATGATGTTCCTTTCTTGGGCTCTTATGGGTTTCAATCTCTTATTTAGGTTTGTCTTCTTCTTCTCGCTTCTCCTTTTCCTTTTTTGTGTTCTTCTCCTCATCAGAGGGCTACCCCTCTACTTCCTCTCCTACATTATTGATTTGTTGAGCCAACTTCTCTTCAAGGTCTGGGTCAAAATTTTGTAAAATATATTCGGTACCCAGCTCTTCAGTTTCCTTCTTAGATGACTGTGTTTCTTCCTCCTCTCCCTCACACACCACTTTATCAATTACAAGATGCTATTACTTGAGATGCTCATGGTAGTCATCTTCCTCCTCTTCCAATTCTTTTATTACTTCTCTTTCTTTCCACTCCAATTCTTCTGATATTTCCATCACTGCTTTCATTTCTGATGGCTCAATTGGAGGAGGAGGAGTGGGAAGATTTGCAACGAACTATGCCAAGGCACCTTGTATGGATAGGTTCATTAATACTCCAAACAACTCTATTTGGATATTTTGCATGTGGTGAGTGAAGGCCTTCGGGAGTGGTAGAGCAGGCATTGGCATTGTTGTTGTAGCCAGTGGAAGAGATGTTGATGAAGACATGGAGGAAGAGGAGAGCAGAGAGGTAGTGACAAAGGAAGAGTCTATTATCATTACTTGTGTAGTAGGTGGGGTGGAAGCAAGGTGGACTAAGATATCCACCACGAGTGGAGAAGTAGCAACTACTTCCTGAGAAGCAAGTAGTGGGGCAGCAGTGGTGACTATGAGAATAGTGGTAGCAAGTGGGGACTTTGGTTGTTCGACCTCTAGTTTTTCTCCTTCATGGAGTGGGTCCTCTTGGATGGTAGGAATTTTCATGAAACTACCTAATTTATTTAGTTTCTTGGAAGGTTCTCCTTCCAAAGCCTTTCTTGCATACACCTTAGGCTTGGTCTGACTTTCAACCGTTTCTTTCCTCTTCCTCAACTTGGTGGCTGGAGGATATTTTGAAGTTTCTCCAGTCAGGGCAGTAGCTATCCCACTATCAGTTTTTATTTTCAGGTCGTCCTCAAGTTCCCCATATGTCAGGGTGACCACTTGTAGCTTCAATTGGGTGATCTTCCCATTAATCCATTCTTTTGTTCTTTCCTCGATTGGCTTCATCACAATATTGAGGTCATTGATCTCTTCTCCATTCTAGTCAATTGATGATAGTAGGAGATTGGAAACTACACCATATCAAGGATCAACCACTGTATTTTCATCCTCCACCACTTGATCTAGCACAGGGAACAAGTTGAACTTCTCCACGAAGTACAGAGTCATGCACATGTAGTGCCTTATTCACACTTCTTTTTCATCTTTGCAGTTGGCCCAAAATTTATCAGCATCATGTATGTGGGCATGTTCAACCGTGACCATCTTTCTAAGTTTGTTGTAGGGGTCCATCTGCGATCGGGCAGTATAGATATCTAGGTGGTATTCCATGATTTCTTTATCTAAATGGTCTACACACTGGGATGTGTGGATCTCATACATCCCTTGGCTAATGGAGAGGGGATAGGGAATCCCTGCCTTATGTTTGCTACTTAGGAGGGCATGTGCACGCTACAGCTGCTGAGAGAGTTCTAGCAATATTATTCGGTCATTTGGGCACCTAGGTAGTTTGTATGGTTTCTCTGAGAAAACTTTGACTCAGATGTATGTGAATTTAGGGAACTATATAAACAAGAAGCCAAATTGGTGGATGTAATCATTGGCACTATTGGAGACTCTTATTTCGAAGTCACCCCCTAGCAATCTAATAATATGACCTATAAAAGCATCATTGACTCTGTAATAATCCCTCTTGAAATTCTTGTATTGAAGCTGAGGGTACCTATCATAGACCTTTAATTCCCTACCTGGAACCTCATTTGGAGTCCTAAAAAAGCATCTATATTTCATCTAATCAGCAAACAAATAAACAAGGTATGAATTCATGTAGAATCATGAAGTCTTCTTCACAGCCACAAATTGCTCGTGCAAGCAATTACTAATTATTCCTTCCTAGTAGAATTTGGTTTTTCCTCAAAGGATCTCTTCCATGAAATATAATATCCATTCCTACAAGTAGGAAACATTTGGAAGGCCCATAACTCTTCTTAATAGGGTTACCAAGTCATAGTAATCCTCATAGAATTCGCTATAGAAGAGCTCTTGGGGTACCTTAGCTACACTAACCCTCTTTTCTTTTAACCAATACTGATTGATTATCCTTTTGCACTTGATGGGGTCTGAATCCCACATCTCCTTGGCATCTTCTTTGGAGGCTTCCTCCATCTCTCTGAATGTAGGGATATGAAAATCCTTCCCTATTGATTTGGAGGACAAATCAGCCAAAACATTCGACCCATCTCTATCCATTATTGCTCTATACTTTGGTTGATATGCCTCCCTGTAGACCATTGCAAGCTTAGGAGCAATGAGGGTAGGTGGGAAACCAATAGCCTTGGCCAACCCACTATTTTTGATCTTTCTCACATTTTCTATTGTGGGGTTGATCTTGACCCTTTGCTTGAATTCATCGATATCTATGTGTCTAATATTTGTATTTGAGACCTCTTTCCAAGCTATGTTGACTTGGAGTTGAGGGGTTCCCCTTGGAACTTGTACTTCATTTGATCTTTATCCTCTTTTTCTTTGGGTGCTTTGGCTGACTTCTTTCCTTGTCTTTCTCCACGGCCGCCTTCGAAGGTCCTGCACCTGGTTCCATATATCCTACAGGCGAGAGAGCAATATGCACATTCAAGTATCAAAATGATGGGAAAGCTAGCCAAAATCCTACAAAATGATATTAGATAAGATAATTCACCTTTTAAACATCCTAATATCTCTTATAGATCAACACCAATCTTTCATAGGAGGGAGTTACAACAATTTGGGCCCAGGGGTACAGACTTCCCTCAGCTAGTGGTTGTTCTAAAGTAGCTATAGGAGGGATGAAAATTAGGGAACGAAGACCCACCTTAAGGTTTGGTCATTATGTGGGGTCCACTGAGGGGGAGGAACCATTTTGGCATGTGGGTCAAGGTCATTTTGAAGTTTGGAGACATTAAGGTCATATTTCAGGCATGCAGGTGCAGCAGGCTACATGGCTTTTTGGGGTTTGCCACTGAAACAAACCTGGGAAGATAACGGCCTGTGAGTGGAGTTCCACCATGTGGGACATGCAAACCTAGAGGATGGCATCATAATGCACTCAAATATTTATTCATCGTGGTCTAGAAGGTGCAGGTGGATGATGGGTGATGCCTATTCGAGATGGCAAAGGCCAGATGGTAGTCCTGCAGGAGAAACCAGAAGCATCGGGTCTATAGAAGGATTCGTTTACTTGTTTATCACTAGTTGGTCCAGAGGCAGTGGCTAGTCTAGGCCCCAAAGGGTGGAAGGTGCATCATTAGGGGTCGTTCGAGATGGCCAAACCACCCCAGCGGCTTGTGGACGAAAGTCTGTGAGGAGGGGCCCATAAAAAGGTTTACACTTAGCCGTTTAAAAGCACAAAAAGGGATCGATCAATAGAGGGGAGGTTAGGAATCAACCACCGGGGAGGTGTTAGAGTCTTGCCATTTGGATAGTCATTATGGCGGTGGTGAAAGGGATGCATAAACCTACCTGATCAGACCCGCACAAGGTAGGTTAATCCTACTAAAAGTTTGGGTGGCGGAAAAGGCTGCGAAGTCTGATGAGTAGACCCCTAGGCTCTAAAAGAAAATTGATACAGAATAACCAAGATGGACTTCCGCAAGTGAAATTATGCAGAGTTAAGCCTGCATCATCAAGACTTCAAGATTGTGGCAGAGTTTGAGTTTTTTGGGTGATCAACGGGGTAGGCTTCGTGCATTGGAAATTTGTTATTGAATAGTCGTTTGGAACGACAAAGTTTAAAAGGCACTCTGAGGGTTGAAGTACATGGATACAGACCCGAGAAGGTCAATGGATGCCCATTCAAGTTTGTGAATTCAACAAAGTTCAAGGCAGCCAAGCAAAAGGAGACTCCCTTGGGGGCAGACCGATGGAGGAGTTTGTCGTTTTAAGTTTAGACATGTTTCGAAGGATGGCAACAACGATGACTATAGTTCAGACCTATAGAGTGTGATTGATCTAGTTAATGAATGAAAATGGAGAGTTCAAGTTCTGCACGTAGCTAACTAGATGATTTTCTCCAAGTTTTAAAATTTTAAGAGGTGGGTTTTGTGTGCCTTAGTTTACTCTGGTTATCTATCAAGTTTTCTCCCTTCAAATTTATCAATTTTACATAGAAATCAAGGAAATCTTGAAATAGGGCTTGCAGCAGAAAACCAACCTTTAGAACTTGATGAAATTGTTTGACCAAATAGCTAGCAATGGCTAGGGATTGGCAAATGCACTCAACAGGCGAGATGGCAGCATTTTCAAGGCTCTCTGACTCGCTCTAAACAACTAATAGGATGAAAATGATAGCTCAGAAGGGGCTATTTATATATTTTTCATCATTTAATGCCCCTCATTAATGATCATATAGAGGAACTTGAGGTTGGTGATCAGTCATTTGAAAATGGCTGCAAGAAGGGCGGAATCCGATAGGCGGACGACAACTAGACGTTGGCTACTCGGGCACTTGGCAAGGAAAATGACACTGGAGGTTGTGGGTTTTGTAGGGTAGAAGGGCATTGAACAATGGATGTTTGGAATAGCTAGGAGGTCAAGGAAACCCACATGGGGCAGCCCTCAAGGGTGGACCCACCAGGCCCCAAGGACACCAGTTCAAAAGGGTGAAGGAAAATGACCAAGGGAGTTCCACGAAGGCCAAAAGCCTTGAAAATTTGAAGGTGGAGAAACATGGCCAGCTCAAGATGACTTCTCTAAATTTCATTGACCATCCAACACACAAAATAGGGGGGCACACAAAACAAGGTAGCAACAAACATGGCCCAACGAGGCAAAAAGAAAGAGGGTCCTGGTTCTGAATGGGGCGTGTCTATTGAGGGCACAACAAATGGTAACTCTACTAGATAATGCCCCTAATCGTTCTAGGGATAAGTGTTCATTCAAAACCTAGAATCTTTGGTTTTGCAGACCATAAGCCTATTTCAAAAGGTGAACTAAAAGGCTCGAGAGAGAATAAAAACCTTAACTAAATCAGATCATGAGAGGATCTTGGAAGTGTGTGTGAATAGTGAATTCATTTACCCTCCTTAGAGACTATAACCAATGGCTCCTAATCTGGCCAAACAAGCTACATTAATCACCTGACTCCAAAAGTAACCTGTACATTACCCCATTTCCAATCAAGCATCCATAACCCTGATGGAGTTGTCGTTGTGATCCCATGAACATTTCTCTACTGCCAGCTAGGCATCCATATCCTTGGTAGAGTTTTCTGCACACCCACATGGTTGCTTGATTATCAACACTTCTTTCTTTCTTTATTTTGTATTATTTTCATGTTACTTCTTTTATTCAACTGTGTAAGCATTAAAGCTTACAGTGGGTTTGGAACCACAGTGGTCATTGAAGCATATTTAAGATTTTTTCACTTTCCTTGCTTTCATAACAACCATTATACACTTTTGTAGAGGCAATCAGTCTATTTCGTGTAGGATCCAAGATGAGCATGAAGGGATTCAATAAAGGGTTGAGTTCTAAGTCAAGCATGAGTTCAAATAAGGAAACTACTCCATAGTAGCAATAAAATTCCAATGATTAAGAGTGAACCGTTTGTTGAATGAGCATGACCACCACATCAAGAACAAAGAGACACCCTTGTAAAGACAAAAGTGGCTAGGAAATAAGAAAAAAAAAAGCAACATGAAGCAGTGAGACAAAAGAAAATAACAAGCAACCTAAACTAACCCTATATACAAGTATTTATAGGAGCAACTCAAAAGAGCTCAAGCTTGGAAATAATGCTTCAAGTGTTTCCTGTTGACAGGCAACAGGACATCTTCACCAGTTAAGGTCTTGAGGTGGAAAGCATTATCTCCAAGGATTTCAGCAATCTGAAAGGGGCAAAGCTAGAGCTTGTCAAATTTTTCATGTCCCTCTTTCTTCTCATTGGCCTTGTCCTAGCATAAGACTAGATCAACAATTCTAAAGTCATTGACTTTGGCTCATCGATTGAACCATCTTTTGAATATGCCCTGGTGTTTGGAATTTTTTTCAATGGAATGGTCACACACTTCTTCTAAGTGTAGCAGTTTAGCTAAGCGAGCTTCTCTTTGATCCCCTTCATAGAAGTCATTGATAAATTGAAGGGTGGGGATTTTTAGGTGAATTGGGTGTAACGCCAAGAAAGTGCACAAGACAACAAAGAAGATTAGAAGCAAACATGCAATACTAAAATCTAAGATGCAAATCTAAATGTTAAGCAACAAAGAACAAAGGAAAGTAAAATGTAAACAAACTGAAACAATCTCACCAATTTCGAATGTATTTCCATGATTCATCTCGATTGCCCTTCCCCATTTTGCTTGTGTAGTATAATTGCCCTCAGATTTTCAAGAGTTCGTGCAAGTATAGCCTAAGATAGTGATTAGCAAAATATCGAAGATCTAAGATTGTGCGCTCTCAAAAGTCAAGATTTCGTGAGAGAGATTGGAATGAAGAATGAAAAATCAATTTATGGAAAATTGATTATTCGAACGACAGGTCAAGATTGAAAGACCAATAGACGGTTGAGATCGACAGATTAGACGCAAGTAATTCCTCGATAACCCGACGCTGATGATAAGGAGTGTATCTCGGAATTAGAAAAGAATTAAAGATTAAATAAATGATTTAATCTTCATTTCGGCATTCGAAAACATAAGAAATATCTTTGCATGACAAAGATGAAGATTGATTATAACGACTCTCTATTCGAACGCACGCATAACACTTAATTAATTAAATAAGAATATTTAATTAATATGCATGTGCACGCAAATGTTGTAGGAACCGGACGCATTGAATGATTTGACAAAGAGATTACTCGAGATGTACCACCCACATTAAACCAAGAGGTAACCGAAAGGATTAAAAATAGATGTCTAGCTCTGTTAAAAGTGAATACCGGATAATCCCCACACAATAAATCATCTGTAAAAATATGAAGAACATGCTAAAATAGAATTTATGAATTCAAATAATTCATTTTAATCTCAAGACTCGACATTCGAAGAATACCAACAAAATAAGATTTATTTAATTAAATGATGAAGGGACTTAAATGAACAATTAAACAAAGAATTTATTTAATTATAGTTGAAATATGATAAAGAGTAAATTAAAGAAGAATTTATTTAATTTGACAAGAAGGATAAGGTTAATTAGTAACATAATTAAATAAAAAGGGTTTATTTAATTAATGAGATAGAATAAAGAAAAGTGTGAATTAATTAAATAATTAAAATTATTTAATTAATAGAAGAATTACTTATTACAGGAATTAATTAAATAATTAAGATTATTTAATCGCGACCATGAAGAATAAGAATTATGAAGAATATTGAAGTTGCAGGCCTAAACCAAATTTCGGTGTCTACATTTGCCCCTCTTTGATACAATGTCGTTTCAGCTTTGTGTCAAAGAAAATCGATAAAAACATGCCCCAGTAATGCTCCAGATTAGAATAGGTGAAGATATGCCCCCCTCGGGAAAATTGACAAATTTTCAAAAGGTGCAGAGAAATTTGGAAATGCTCCCGATTAGTCCATAGGATAGGCAGAAATGCAGTGGAGTGGACAGAATGGAGTTTGAAAATGGGAGGGACGGGTACGGGATGATGAAAAATGGAAGTTTACATGGCCAGTAGGACAATAATGCCACCTAAGCCCTAGGTATATTGGAATAGGGTTGAAAAACTATTCATTTGCACCCACCTAGCTTAGAAATTTGAAAATTTGCTCTGACTTTCTAGCGAGGATGTCTCCAGTTCCAGCCACTCACCATCGCGCATACAGGATTCAGACATTCCAGAGACCAGCCGGCGCAGACCCCCCGGTATGGACCTAAAACTTGCCTTTTGAAATTTTTCATTTTTACGCATTTTAATGCATTTATGGTAGATTTTGCATATGCGTCACTTTAGTTAGGAGCCGCATATGCATACGCGAACGACGCATGTGTATGCGGAAAACCGCATTTGTAATTTAACGTCGGTCAGTTAGAATAGGTTTTCTGCGGTTAACCGCATTTGTTGATTTCTATAACACATTTGATTTTTTTGAATCGCATTTGTATTAGAATAGCCACATGTGTAAATTTAGAAACGCATGTGAATTTTCTGCACCGCATATTTTATTTTGCAATGCATTTGAATTTTGTGTGACGCATGTGATTTTATGAGACGCATTTGTAATGTAATGACACATATGAAATTTATGAACCGCATGTGTTGAAAAGCGACGCATATGAAAAAGAATGACACATGTGCAAAAGAACGACGCATTTGCATTTCATGTAGTATAATCATGTTGCACTAGAATAGATAATTGAGGCTAACATGAGGCATGTATAATGTTGTTGCAGGTTGTATTAGACACGATATACACACGGGAGTCTAGACCCACCACCTTCTGATTCAGAGACAGCTTGCAGCCGCTCGAGTGATGGACTCTATGGCATTTGGGTTTGTTGCATGTGATCGATATGCCCCAGATTCAGGCAAATCGGGGGCTACTGACAGTGTTATGTGAGAGGTGGCACTCGGAGACATCATCCTTCCACCTACCGACTGGAGAGGCGACAGTGACATTAGAGGATGTGTATAGGATACTTAGACTACCGATTAGAGGCACACAGGTGGTCTATGATACTCAGAGGGGGATCGCTGAGATGTGCAGATATTACCCCCATGCTGACGTTAGACAGCTAGGGGTTGATGACTATGAGATTAGGTGGCGGGTGTTGGCCCAGAGATATAGACAGTTGGACTGTCTAGTAGCGACATTGATAGGCGGTATAGTACTGCCTGACCGCCGAGGTCATGGGTTTCCTGTGGGATGGGGGGAGATGTTAGTGGGCATGCTCGAGCGGTGAGTTGTATATGCCTGGGGTTCCTGTTTACTTGGGATGTTGTACTTCCACCTACATGACATTGCCTATAGAGAGGCACAGTCGATGAGCTGTGGTACCACACTCCTGATGGTATGGGTGTGGGAGCATATTGCTATTTTCAGACCACCTGTTATAGTAGACCTACCTCATGGAGTGCCATACGCCTTTTGTTATGCAGGGGCGACCACACAACATCATATTGGAGACACAGGCTACTTCAGACACGCTATAGATACGATGCAGGAGTTCACATGGAGACCATACCTGGGCTGCGAGGTGTGGTCAGATGAGGGCGAGCACTTGCCATTTTGTCGACAGGCACAGTACTTGGTGGGACAGACAGTGTCTCATGTACATATTATAGAGTGACAGTTGCCAGACCGGGTTTTGAGACAGTTTGGAGAGGTACAAGATGTACCTCGAGGGAGAGCAGAGTTTGCCAGGTCCTCACGAGAGGTCCCGCTATGGGGGCTAGAGATTCCAGTGGCCACGGCAGAGGCAGAGATTGATGGTCTACAGGCACTTCCATGGGGATGGAGGGACGGACCAACAGACCCAG
>VDFB02193147.1:0-20086 GCA_007258455.2 Sequoia sempervirens
AGATAAAAGTTACAAAGTATAGTTTATGTCTATTGATTGATTGTGAATGATGTTCGAGTGTTTGCACTAGAGAAGGGAAGCACATGCCAACTAGAGGAAGCATGTGAAGCTAAAATAGGACCAACTTAAGACCTTGGAAGGAAGTGCATAATGCATTTGATTTAGGACCTAGCCAACTACATGTTTCATATCATTTTGAATTAAGGTTTATCCTTAGCTAACATGGCTAATTAAGGATAGTGTTTAAAGGTTATAGGCTGGCATGAGATATTGTTAATATGTTAGAATGGATCATTTTATAAATCAATTTATGAAAAATAATGTATGACTTATGAATGATGTGTTGAGTGTGTCTGCATAGAAAATATATATGTAAAATTATGTGCGAGAAGAAAAGAGAAGTCGGGGATGTTGATCAAAATTGAGATATCGTTAAAGGGTGTGCTCACATGTTGATTCAGGGCAAGATCAATATTATTTTTTAATGTTGAATTCTCTTAATCTGAGTCGATGCTAAGTGAGTGTGTTATAGGGGATTGGTGTTTCCTATGGGTTGGTGCCTGTAAATCAAAATTTAAGGAGATTGGAGTCTCTCTTTAAGGTTACAATTTCTGTGGTTGGTGCCTACAATATCATTGTAAGTTCTATATTATTTTGTGAGGCTAGATTTCGACAGTAGATCCAAGTAGCTCTTCTCACCATGGTTTTTCCCATTTTAGGTTTCCCCATAAATCTTGATAGGTCCAGATAATAGCTCATTTTCTATTGCTTTTATACATACCTTTAGATACTTTTAGACACACTTTCTAGATAGTGATCCCATATTATATTATCCTTTCGTATCCATTATGCAGACTTGAACCTAAAATACAATGATGGAATTATGGTTATAATATATTAGTATTGAATGGCTTATATGAAGATATGAATGGAATGTTGATGGAATGCTATGTTTTAATTATGCTAGCTATCCTTGTGTACATGTTTTGTGAAATTAACTTGTTTGCAGCTAAAGAGGAACCATGGTACACAATAGTTGTGGGATGAACCCATATCAAAAGGAACGTTGGACAACAAGGCAAAGGAGTTCCAAATTAGACTGAATGCGATGATTTTTGATTAAAGACACTTGATGAAGGTTGAATGTATGTGTTATTATAACTAGTTAATAAATGTTGAAGAAGAGGTCTTCTTCACTTTGGAATTTTGACACATGGTTGTATGTTTACATGCAATTCTGTTGTGATAGAGTTCTAGTCCTATTAGGATTCTTTTTCTTTTTCAATTATAGGTTGAATAAATTAGTCTTGACTCTATGCTCTAAATATTTGGGAGTGGAGTTAATGATTTTAGTTAAGTTGTTGTTGGGTGATCCCACAATAGTGGTTTACAATTTTTGGCCAAATTGGACATTGAAATAATTTTTTCTAACTAAATTTTCACTTTCGGGCACCTCTAGCTACTAAGCCGTGAAGAATTTGAAGATGATGCAAACTAGTGATTTGTGAAATTTTGTCTCTAGATTCTAAATATATTTTTTTCAAAATTTTTGGAATTGGTTCACTTCTTTTTTCCATCTCCTTGAGAAAACTAGTTTTTTTAGTAAACACCATTTTTTAAGGGTGACACTCACTTGTATACAACATAATTTTTTTTTGAGAGGATAAGAATTTTTTTTTTTTGAATTTAGATTTGTAACTACGATATCTAGTGCTTCCAATTGATTTCATAGTGTTTTATTGAATATTTTTTCTTTAATCAAGTTTTGAAGTCAAACCAATTACAATGCAGACATAGGCAGACTGTATACAACGTAACCTTTTTTGTATGTATCGAAATTCAATTTTTGTTTGTTGGATCAAGGACTTCTTGGTGCACTCATATTTTTTGTTGTTGATAATCTACTATTTTTACACATGTCTTGAGAACAAAGAGCTTTTATTTTTTTAGTGAAAACCTATGTTTAATAAAACTACACAAAATACATAATAAAACCAAAACACCAAGTAAGGTACAATTCATTGAATAGTTCATTCAAGGAATTCCATCATCTAGTTGGGTCTATGAAGTCTCCTCCACTTTCATCATCAACTCAAGCTTTGAAGGAGAAATTTTTGAAGTTTTGGTGCTAAGGGTGAAGGTGGGAAAAGTTCGGCGAACCCCTTTCTAAAGGTTTTCTTTTGTTTTTTCTTGGGAATGGTGGGACCCTACATTTAATGAGTTCACTCAAAACATGGGGTTCTAGCGAACCTTGAGTTGATTAAAAGTTCATTTGAACCCCAAAATAAATATTTTGCAGCCAAAAGGTCATTTTTTACCTTTCCTTCCTCATAGAATTGTAAAAAACCACTTTGTGTTTTACCTTACTTTCCCGATAAAGATTCCCGCAAGCTTATATAGTTGTTACTTGAATCCGTAGAGTAGTTAGTTAGTTTTTGAATTTTATGTTATCAGTTACTTTCAATTGAAGACATGAATCTTGAATATTTAGAATAATTGGGTACAACATGTGAAAAGATCTTTTACAATCTTTCATGATAATATGCAATGAATGAAGTTAATTTTATGGGATGTGTAGAATATGATTAACTAGATTTGGGTTCAGTTAAAGTGGGAACAACCACTTGAGCATGCCACTCAAGGTACTATTCCTCACTTCATTTTCAATTGTTTATTACTATTTAATAGATGTTATTAGTTTATCATTATTTCATGAATCATATGCAATTTAATTAGAATCTCCTATCTTGCTTATTGTTAACGAATGCTTATGAATATGCATGGATAGGTTAACCAGTAGCACTCCAGAGGATAGTTTAGCTGAATCATTAGTTTTTATTGGTTTTTAGTTGGTATAGTAATGTTTTAACAGTAATAATTCAGTTACAGTCTAAACTGTAGGTACTCGTAGCCACTAGTTCTGGTTATGTCTTTTATTGTTTTGCAACTCTATGAATTTCCAACAAGTAGAATAACTTGAGTAGGGTAGCTTAAGTAGTTTTAAGTCCTTGAAGGAATATATGATGTTGCACCATTATAAGCTTACAAGCCTTGAGTTGACAATTGAATGTAGTCTTGAGCAATGTGGAGTGGACTATTCAGTTAGTTAAACCTCTGAATTGTGTAGGTTCTACCAAGTTTACAATACATTAGCTTAGACTCTACATTTTGGCATCATTTAAGGGATGATTGCTATCTTCATGAACTTGTTTTCTGGGTTTCATAGTTAACTTTTCTTTCTAATTATAAGGATTGTTAAGATATAATCTTTTCCAACACCAGAGATACACTAACATTGTGCAGGACAATTGAATATAAAGCCATATTTCATGCATGCAGAGGTAGAGAGATCCCTTGGGTAGGTTCCTTCCCTCTACATGCCAAGAAGCTATATCAAAGATTGGTGAATCCAATACTCAGAGCGAGGGTACACTGAAGAAGAAATCTCCTTATCACCAACATCTAGTACACATACAAAAGGAACATACTATACCATGGGGGATGTAGTGGATGATGATCCCGAATGAGCAACATTTGAGTTCCCTATCACTAACCAAGAAAGGGCTACAATGTTGAAGAACATTCCTCCTCCAGCCTTACCAATCTTTTATGGGTTAATGAATGAGGACCCATATACCTTTCTCTTTAAGTTTGATGTCCTGTGTCAAAGTTATGATTATACTATTGATGCTCATAGGCTCAAACTCTTCCTTGCAACTCTCAAGGATGCAGCCTTAAGCTGGTCCATGGGATTAGGAAGGGATGTTATTCTTGATTGGGACACCATGAAGACCTTGTTCCTAGAAAGTATCAAGACTGTTGTAGGGGACTTGACAAGAGGAAAGTTGACATTTTTAGAATGTCACAGAAAGATGATGAGCCTTTGGAAGATTGGAGAGATTTCAATTTTCTCTGAAGAAAAACCCACATAATAAGTTGTCAGAAGAGTCCCTCAAGTTGGTCTTTTTGAGGGGAGTTAATGATGACTACATAGATTCCTTGAACCTCATTGGATGAGGAGATATTTCACATATACTATTTCAAGATATTTTTAAGGTTTTTAGGAATTATTCCAAGACCTTTACTAAAAGACCAAGAGGAGATAGGACATCCATAGTTGGTAAATTGTCTACATGGGTTTCAAAAATAGAGCTAAGCAATCTACTATCCAACATGAAAGAGGATATTATCAACCATTTGGAAAATCAGTTGGATACTCTCCAAATTAAGAAGAAGCGGGAGGAAGATGAGGCTATGCTCACTAAATATTGTCCAAGCTATAGGCAAAGAAAATAAAATTACAAATGCAAAAGAGTGGCAAGTATCTAGTAAGATAAAGTTGAGAAACCTGACTTTCAACCAATTGAAGGAGATGGTGGAAAACTCTTTTATATAGCACAAAGGATGCCATGGAAACAAATACAAGGTATGCCACAAGACCCCCTTAGCTTTAATTCATCCTTTCCTATTGGGAATCAAAACGTTTCTGCTTGGAACTCTCAGCCTTGGCAAGAAACCCAAAACCAGTGGTAGAACCCTCAAAAATGGCCACAAGCTCAACCAAATTGGAACTAGCAGCCAAACCCTTGGCCACAAAAAAAATTACATGGTTCTAATTACAATCCATAATGGCCAACCCAATAAAATCAGTGGAAATAGTGATAGAAAGGCCAGTAACAACAAAATATGAATTATCCGGTGGCCACAATAACCATCTCCACCACAAAACAAACTGGCAATTCCTCCATCAAATCCTACAAATCATCCTAAGCAACCACAAATACTTTTGCCCCAACTTTCACCCCAACCCTAACAATAAAAAGCTTGTTCAGCATGCTTATGTAACAAAACTATGCAATACCCCATTTATGGGGTGGGGAATTAGTGATTTCCACCTTATATCAGGAAAGAAACTTGTTGGACCTTCATCCCCTCAAATTACAAAGATGGAGGATGAGGAACCTATAGTTGAAGCTTCAGACAAATCACCTTTGGAACCTGAGTTAAATCAAGTACACCAAACTACCTCAAGTCCCAAGCCACCTTTTCCTAAATGCCTAGCTATTCAAAAGCATCACACATAGGATGAGATAAATATTTTAGGTCAATTAAAAGATGTGGGCATCAGATCCCACTTATCCAAGCTATCAAATATATCCCTATCTATACCAAAACTATAAGGGATCTATGTCTTAAGAAACCAGGCAAAAAAAGAAAAGATCCTCAAATAGTCCATGTCTTGGAAAATCTTGCAGATATCATGTTAGGGAACATTGTTGTCCCTAAATATACATATCTTGGTAGTCTAGTAGTGGACATTAATATCAATGGAACCCTCATTAAGAATACTTTGATAGACTTGGGGGCTGCAATCAATGTCATGAAAAAATAAACAATGTAGTTGCTTCAGTTAATCAACCTCAGGCCCACACAAACTGTTTTACAACTAGCCGATAGGTCCACAATCAAGCTTGAGGGAATTATTGAAGACCTAGTGATTGTATTAGATTCTTGGGAATACCCTGTTGACTTTATAGTGTTACAACCAAAAGTTAATCTTGTAGGCTACCCACTCATCCTAGGTAGGCCTTGGTTAGCTACAACCAATGCATTTATAGGTTGTAGGTCTAGAAAAATGATAATATCCAATGTGACAGTCACTAAGAACTCGGTTCTTTATCCATCGATCCAACCTTATCCTAACCTTGAGCAAACTATTTGGCCCAATTTGGATGAGGGTGATCCCACAATAGTGGTTTACAATTTTTGGCCAAATTGGATACTGAAATAATTTTTTTTAACTAAACCTTCACTTTTGGGCACTTATAGTGGCTAAATCGTCAAGAATTTGAAGATTATGCAAACTATAGTTTCGTGAAATTTTGTTTGTAGATTCATCCCCATTTCAGAATTAGGTCTGCTTCTTTTTCCATCTCTCCCTCAAAACTAGTTTTTTTTAGAAGCTGGCTTGTTCAAAGGGAGTTCATAGGTACAACACATAACTTTTTCCATGAAGGGATAAATTCGTTAACAAATTTATATTTTTAACTCGATATCTAGATGCTGCAGTTTAGATAGTATTTTATTGAATATTTTTCTTTAATCAAGTTTCAAAATCAAATAATTACTGGTCCGGACATGGCATGAAATTTGTATAATGTGCTTTTGGTATGTATCGAAATTCAAATTTTTTTCTTTGTTGGATCAAGGACTTCAATAACTGGTGCACTAATATTTTTAATTTTTTTTTTTAATAATATGCTATTTTCCACATTTGAAGAACAAAAATCTTGATTTTCAATGAAAAACCTATGTTTAGCCCAATAAAACTAAAAGAATAAATATGTAATAAAACCAACATAATTATAGTCATTGGATAACGTTCAAGGACTTCTTGATTCAGATGAGTTTGTGAAGTCTCCTCCATTTTCATCCTCAACCCATGATTTGAGCGTAAAATCACCGGTTTCAAAGTCCACGAGGGAGAATGAGGGGCAAAAGGGGTGAAACAAACCCATAGGGAACTGCTCAAACCCCTAGGGGTTCACTTCCCTTTAGGTTCACTTGAACCGAGGTTCAAAGCAACCCCTTTCCTTTTGCATGTTTGTTTGTTGTTTTTTTGGGTAGGAAATGTGGGCCCAATATTTAATGGGTTCGTTCAAACCTACAAGTTCATTCGAACCTACAAGTTCGTTTGAACCCCTAAAACTTTTTTTTTTTGCATGGGGTCATTTTTTCTTTTTTTTCCTTCCTCCATCAAATTGTAAACCACTGTTGTGGCTTCACCCATGAAGAAGATAACTATTCTTTGCAGACACTAATGACTATAGAGTGCAACCCCTTATTGGATGACTAGGATGAAGACAAGCTCATTGCTCATATAATCCAAAATGATTGCGGTAGGAGCCCACAACAACAAGACTACCTCATATGCCTACAAGACCGCTTGTAAAGTATTATGCCCACCAATTCTACAAAAGAAATATCTCAAATATTTCATTCATTATTACCTCAACAATGTCTACCCATCATACCAAGTCTAGATATCTCATTTGTTCAAGAGTCATCCAAGGAATTGAAAATCATGCCAGGAAGGAAGTTAAACATAAATAATGCCTTGACAGAAGAGCAATAATACTCTCTACAAATAGTGTTGTAGGCACACTTAGAAACATATGCATGGGATTACCATGATATGAAAGGCATAGATCTTGATTTATATATGCACATGATTTATATTAATGATGGCTATCGACCCATTCGACAACCACAAAGATGTATGAATACTTCCTTAAGGGAGATAGTGAAAGTTGAGCTACAATAGCTCCTTGATGTAGGTTTATCTATCCAATACCAGACAGTGAATGGGTCTCACCTTTGGTAATTGTTCCCAAGAAAGGTGGGAAATGGAGATTTTGTGTAGATTACAGGGAATTGAATACAACCACTAGGAAAGACCACTTTCCTCTGCCTTTCATAGATCAAGTACTTGATTCTCTAGCTAGGAAGAAGTAATTTTCTTGTCTTGATGGTTTTAGTGGTTATAACCAGATTAAAATTGCTCCAGAGGACCAAAACAAGGCTACATTCACATGTCCTTAGGGAACTTACGCTTACTCTGTTCTTCCCTTTGGCTTATGCAATGCTCCAACTACCTTTCAGAGAGCAGTAATCAACATATTTTCTAATTATGCACATGACTGCATGGAGATATACATGGATGAATTCACTACTTATGGTGAAAGTTATGAGGAAGCTCACAATAATTTGAAAAAAGTGTTGAAAAGGTATAAAGAACACAACCTATCACTCAACAATGAAAAGTGTTTCATGATGATGACATAAGGGATTGCGTTAGGACACTTCATATCCAGTGTAGGAATTTAGGTTGATCCACACAAAATAGAAATAATATCTACCGTACTTGTTCCTCCAAAAAAAGAGATATTAGGAGTTTTCTTGGTCATGCAAGCTACTACAGGTAGTTTATAATCAAAGATTTTAGTAAGATTGTTGCATCGTTATTTGTTTTTCCTAGTAAGGACATTGAATTTGAATGGACATCTAAGTGTTAACACTCATTTGAAGAGTTGAAGAAAGCCTTGACTCAAGCACCTAATTTGAGAGGGCCTGATTGGACTATGCCTTTTTGCATACATATAGATGCTACAGATTTTTCCATTGGAGCAGTTTTAGGTCAGAAGGAAGGCAACAAAGAGTATGCAATTTATTATATCAACAAAAATCTTCAATTAGAAATTTTGAACTATATTGTAACAAAAAAAGAGATGCTTGTTGTAGTATATGCTATTAATAAATTTAGGCACTATATTACTAGCTATTCAGTCTTTGTCCATACAAACCATACAAAAATTAGGTATTTGATGAACAAGCCATTAGTTGGGGGTAGATTGGTAAGATGGCTACTTCTTTTACAGGAATTTGACATTACCATAGTAGAAAAACTTGGTAAAGTAAATGTAGTGGTCGATTTCTTGTTGAGATTTCCAACACAATCAACCAAAGGAGTGCTAGATGATTCATGTTCCCAGATGAACACTTATTTTCTCTACAAGTATAGGTACCATAGTATGCAAATATTTCCATTTATTTGGTTATAGGATAGATTCCACCACACTTTTCTCCAAGGGAGAAGAGATAGTTGGTTCACAAATGTTTCCCATACTCCTAGATATCTGGTTATTTGTTTTATACTAGACTTGATAACATCATGAGAAGGTGTATTAGAGAGGATGATATCTTTGACATCATAAAGAAATTTCATAATGAGCCATGTGGAGGTCATTTTGCAACAAAAAGAACATCCTTTAAGATCCTCACAACTGGCTATTATTGGTCTACTTTGCACAAAGATTTTGTTAGATATACAAGAAGCTGTGATAGGTGTCAAAGGATGGGAAGATCAACCAAGAGTGATGAGATGCCATTAAAACCTCAGTTAACATTGGCATCTTTTAATAAATGGTATTTATACTTCATTGGACCAATCTCACTAGATCCAACAACAAGGAATACATCCTTGTTTGCATTGATTATTTGGAAAAATGGGTGGAAGCAAAGGCCTTACAATTTGCTAGAGATGGTAATGTGGATAAGTTCTTATATGAAGATATCTTTACTAGGTATGGAGTATGTAGAGAAATATTCACTGATCAAGGCCCACAATTTACTTCTAATCTAATCACCAAGTTGGTTGAAGAATGCCAAATCAGGCACAAGAAATCAACTCCCTATCATCCACAGGCTAATGGTCAAGTGGAAGTCACTAATAGGTAAATTGAAGGTATTCTCACCAAGACAATGCTACTACATAAGAAAGATTGGGTTGCAAGATTACCTGAAGTGGTATGGGCTTATAAACAAACATGGAAAACCACCACTAGTTTTACCCCTTATGAATTAATCTATGGTAAAATAACAGTACTTCCTATTGAATTTTTTGATTTGTTCTCTTAAATTTATAATACATTCATTCACTTCTTTCAAGTTTTCTTTTAGAGATTCTTTCTCATCTTCACTTTTACCCAATTCTTCAAGAGAAAAATTGATTTCCACAAATGCAGAGTTTTTTGTTGGAGGGACGTGATTGCTTTTGTTAGCCATGTATTCAAATTCTAAGACCTTCCTCAAGCTGTAAGACTTCTCTAGAGGAACCACACTCTGATACCAATTATTGAATACATTGAATACTAAGAGGGGGGTGAATCAGTATTCTGCTAACACAACTAATTGCTAACCATCCAATTATTAATGCATATCTAACTACAACAATAAACCAAAGCATGAAAGGAATCATAACATTTCATAACACATTGACACCATAATTTTTACATGGAAAACCTAGAATGGGAAAAACCACAGTGAGGATTAACTCACAATATATTATAACCGGTTACAAGATATTACAAGGCTCATTAACAGGACTCACTTTCCTTGAAAAGGCTCACAACTTGAATACAAAATGGATTTTTGCCAAGATACAAAAAGTATGGATCACTGCCAAAAGTGAACTAAAAAAGTACACCTTCAAAGTGTTGAGATTAGTTCTGGTTAAGCTCTGGAAAACCAAAATCCTACTTTGGTTGCAGGTATACAATTATTATCAATAACTTCCCACTTTACACTTGTCACATCACTCTCATCACATTCTCTATATCTTCTCAATCCTCATCTACACACACATATATTCATATACACAACTATATCTTCATCAATTAGTTCGGCCTAATTGGATGTGAACAAACACAAAATTCAAAGTGACTTGTCGGCCCAATTCAAAATTATTTTTGGCACACAAAACAAAAAATTTCATCTACAAATTAGGTTGGCCCGAACCTAATAAGGAACACTCAAAAGGCAAGCAGTTCTTCACCTTTTCAGCCAAAATAATGTTGAACTTTTGACATTTAGATATCTCAGCCAGATCAACCAAATTTTTTGAAAGTCCTTTCATAGTTCTAACTGATACTCTTGAGCAACATATCAAAAACTCATAGAATTATCTTTTACTGAGAGAATTTTTGAATCAGAATACCGGATCAATGTAGACACATAGTTTACTTAGCCAGTTACCAAACAATGTTGGCATCAATGACAACAAACCCGAAGGTCACCTTCTTCATTCTTCCAACACATATATGTATATTTATGTGTACATGTACATGTATGTATATATATGTATGTGTACATGTATGTGTATGTATACATATGTGTATATATGTATGTATGTATATATGTACATACATGTATGACATATGTATATGTGTATGTATGTATAAATATATGTATGTACATGTAAATATACATACATATATTTGTACATGCATACATGCACATGTATACATACATACACATAATGCGTATGTACATACATACATATAGATATATGTACATGTAACTACATACATGTGCATATATATATATATATATATGTATGTATGTATGTATATATATATGTATGTATATATATACATACATACATGTACACATATGTACATACATACATATACATATAGGCATACATACATACACCCATACACATATATATTCATACATGTACATACACACATACACTTATGCATACATACATACACACATACACATATATATTGATACATACATGTACATGCATATATACATACATACATACATATAATATATATATATATACGATATATATATGCAATATATAAGATATATTGACATACAAGCATAAGAGAGCAGATAGATATATATACAATATATGACATATGTGTATATTATTACATACACAAGATATAGTATGCTTTTACGGCTGGCTACTTGCTAATGGTATATTTTGTAGATACATACCTCAAGAATGACCTTAGCAGATGATGTTAAACTAGAAGAATTTGTAATGACTAAGGGTGAGGTCCCATGGAGGCACTTCAGGATCTATTTTTAAGGAGCAGGAGGTCTCATGAAGTCAAAATAAAATTGTTGCACGATTAATTGGAATATGTCCCGAAGAATAGCAGCTCCTACCTTTTAGGACTGCAAATTTGAGGGGGTGAAAATGGGGTGGGGCTGGAGATTACCCCTACAGTTTAGGAATTTTAATTGCCATTTGTCAATCATCTCAACTTTTAAGCTTCCTTAAATTCTGGAGCTTAAATTTTAGGCTGAACTACACAACCAATAAGTTCATGAGACCACCAGCTTCCTTAAAATTTGGAGCTTAATATTTTAAGTTGAGCTACATTAATAAGTTCATGGGATCACCACCTTTAAAAAATTCCTAAAAATATTCAGCAGTACCTGTTGAAACTTTTCAGGAAGCCCCCCTCCATGGGACCCCACCCTAAGGATGATTTTTCTAGAGTAGATATAAAACAAAAATGCCAACTCATATTCAAATGTTAGCAAATTTAATGAGCGGTTTGAAGTTTACTTGACTGTAGTAGATGATGTTAATCTAGAAGAATGTGTAATGACTAACGATGAGTTTTATAATCTTCTTGGAAATTATTATAATTGTATGTTCCATCTCTAGCCTGGTTCTAACGTTAGACTATAAGTTTAATTTCATTTGTGAAGAGAATGTTAAATGCTATATTGGGGAGTTGAGAATTTTGAATGCCATATTGGCAAGTTGAGAATGCTAAATGTCATATTGGGGAGTTGAAGATGCCTAACAGATCACATGCTGGTGACTTTGTTCAAGGGCCACTCCTATGAGTGTGCTTGAAGAGACTTTTGGAGGTTACATACATGTTTATTGTCCATGAAGTGCTACTATGCTATTTTGTGGGAATAATGTCAAAAAATTGAGTTTAGGGGTAGAATACACGGGTCTATAATTTTTATTTGAGCAATGAGTTTTGGAAAAATCTTTGCTAGGGCACTAACAATGGTAAAGCCATTCAAGGGCTATGAATCATGATGGAAACTCCTTATGATAATGACATAAGATAAAGTGCTAGAGTAGCCTCACAAACAAATGATAGTTCATTTTAAGGCCTAAATTGCTAATGTACCTTAAGTGAATTCCATCCAAGATTATCTAGGCACACTATTATGATGACACAAACTTTTCCCAGCTATGCAAAAATGGCAAGTGGATTAGTGATCTATGACAAGGTTTGAGAGAAACAATATCAGTAAAGGAAGTGCATGTTTGGTTGGTTTATCTTAGCAATATATTTGCCAAACACATTCAAAAGTGGTTGAAATTTAAGTGAAGTGCACCAAATCCAACATAAGGATGACAAACTTGAAACCAAATGTACCTTTTGAGTGGCTTTTCCACATGATATCTCTGCTCAGAGGCATAAAATTTGGCAAAGGTATTGTGTTTTTTCATCTAAACAAGAAAATGTTAAAGCGGTGCACTTTTTGAAGGGTTTGGCCATTAGTGATTTTTGCCAATGTGGTAGTAAGAAAATTGTTGTGCATTTTAGTTGATGGAACCATTAGTGATTGACATCACAATTTGGATGAATGATCTTAAGTAAAAATGGGTGCACATGTATGGTTATTGTACCCATGAAAAGTCATCCTAAAACTTAAAAGAGTGGTAGAGGCTTATGTGATTTCCACTTATGTTTGTAACAATTCAAACAACTGAAATTGGTCACACATATTCAAGGGAAAATCCATTAATAATGTGGATGTAAGACTTCAAAGATATGGAAAACATCTCAATACACTTTTTGAGTGGCAATGCCATTAGTTATTTTCTACCAAGGATGGCCTAAATAGCCCTTGAGTTTGTGCCAAGGCCATTAGTAAACTTTTCCAATAGTAAAAAAAGGAGACAAAACCCTTAGTGATTTCCATTGTACTATGTACACCCAGAACTAAAGCAAAAAATAGTTAAAAAAATGCAATCTAGTGCCTATATAAGAATGTTGTTCAAGCTTTGTTATTCACAACATTAGCAGGGCTTTCATTGTCCTATTTTTACAAGTCCATGACGAGGTTTGAAATGCCATTTTTGAAGGGTTTTTAATGAGAAGCAGTAGTGTTTCAAGGAGTCACCGATAAAATCCATTTATACTCTTCCTTTCTTTGCATCTTTTATGTGTTGTCATACGACTCTTAAAATGAGTTTTTTGTATGTGTATGTGTGTATGTATGTACATATGTGTATGTTTGAAAGTGTGTATGTGTATACATGCCAATTTATATGTGTATGTGTCTGTATGTATTCATATATGTGTATTTGTGTATGTGTATATATACCAATTTTAATGTTCTTTCATTTTTAGGGTTATTTATATGAGTTTTTTATAGGCAGACAATTGTGGCCATACGAGTGTTAGTTTTTAACCACATTTCAACTATTCAATCCAAAATAACATTGCACTATCACTTTGTGGCAAGTGTCTAATATTATAAAACACATATTGAAAATGGTTTACCACATTCACTTGTTCAAGCAAAAAATAGAATACACTACCATTTTCGCATAAATTGCCAAAAACTAAAATTTCACAATGCTATTCAATCTACGAAACATTTCTTTCACAAATATTGCAAACACCCATATTGCTACTGCAATTTTCCTATCAAAAACCAACAATTGTCTCAAAACCTCACTTCGGCTCAAACAAAAATCACAAAAACCACAAACTTCGATGCATAACCTGCCAAACCACTAAAGAAAATAATCATAGAAGAGGAGGCGAAGAACATAAAACCTAGGGTGACAATTTCTATTTATTGATGCTTGAAAACCTTATTTTAGCTCACGTCCTCTCATCCAAACCAATTTCACCTGAAGATGCAAAATGGTCAGGCCCTCTTTTTTTAAATTTTATTACTCACGTTTTTTGGTTAGAAGGTATTCAGCCGAGTTGCTTTTAGCCAAAACCCCTCCAGCCAAAAAGGTGTCGCCACGTTGGTGCCATGTCACTACCACATGGTTTTGGCCAAAACCCACTCGGCCGAATACCTTCTGACTGAAAATAGTTTGCTTGGAACTATTTATTTGGTTGAAAGTGTGACACTATTGTGCTTTTACCCTAGGGTCATTACCAAAAGCACAACTTGACACATCCACAAACAATTTCAAAGACATCCAAATTTTACCAATGCACATGTCCATGATGGAATACAATGCAAATTTTGGATTCTAACAAGGTAATTACACTATGCAACAATCTAAAATGAAATGTTCTAGATGCAATTTTGAATTTAAGCAATGCACAAGATGAACTAATTTAAACTAGATGTAATGAATTGAATGAAATAGAAATTCTAGGTAAACTGAAACAAAAAATTTATCAACAATAAACAGAAGCTCAGAAATAGAGTTTTGAATTCGAGGAAATGTAGTTTAAAATCTGCATTGGGACTAAATCGCCCAAATGGCCGTATGAGTCCCAATGAGGGTTTTTTTCATAATATTTAGAAAATTTTAAGCATTTTTTATGCGTTTTAGTTTGTATGATTTGTAGACTAAATGAAAATGCAGATTTTAGATGATATTAAATGATGTAAGATGCAAAAATGTAACCTATATGCACTTTCACTAATGCAAGATTTGGAAACCCTAGAATGCAATGTTAATTTAAGCAAGATCTAGGTTGATGATGCACTCCAAAGAAAAAATGACATGTTCTAAATGCAGGTTCACCAAAATGAAAGGAAGAAAATTATCGTTCTATAAGTTTGGGAGATATAATAGCAATCTTCCTAGCTCTCTCTTTCAAGGAAAAGCCTAGAGATCTCAATCTTATATATTCAAAGGAGAAAGAGACCTTCCAATAGGGTTGTCCTAGGGTAGATGATTATAAACTAAAGAGGGGTTCACCACCAAGCTAGGGCTTGGAAAGACTAATGAAATGCAATATCTAATGCTTAAACTTAGTGTAATGTAAAACTTCACTAAATGACCTAAAAATGCACAGGATTGACTGACACTTCTCTTCAATGTGTCTTCAACTTAGACCTACAAATCACACACTAAAGAGGGGAAAATGTTATTTTGTTAGTGGAAAGGGGTTTTCCTTGGTCAAACCCCATTTTAGTAATCAAACCTTGAAATAAAGTGAAATAAGATGAAGGAATGATGAATGAAAAACATTCAATGTTACAACTCACCAAACCCTAGCAATAAAATGCTCCAAACATGTATGAAGTAGCTCCAATGGATGCAGATCTTGACTCTTGCTTGAATGTTGTAGATCTTGACTTGAATGCTAGCTTGAATCATGAAACCCTACATCACAATTGTTAGCTTGAAAACAACATGATGCATGATGATGATGCTTGATACTTGAATTATGCTCCAAAACACTTGATAATCAACCCTTTAATTCTCTTGAATGCTCTTGTGAACTCCAATTTGCTATAAGGATGCTCATTCAACTTGCTAGGTGTAAAATGAGTGAAATACGTTCTTGTATTTATACTTGTTTATGCCCAATTTCCTGAAATTACAACACTACAAGCTGACATCAAATCTAGGAAGATATTTAATCCCACTAAGAATTTGAATTAAATTTGATTTTGGGCCACACGAGACTCATACGCTAGAAGTGGCATATGAGTCCCATTAGGCATTAATTATGGGACACATTTTCAAAAGTACTTAGAATGATGTGAAATCAAGATCGAAGCCTAAAAACCTAGGTGGGACTCATACATCCAAGGTGGCATATGAGTCCCATATCACTAAATTTGGTCCATGCAACTTAGAAACACCTAAATTATGATTGGATCTTGGTTTATGTCAGGATTATCCTCAAAAAGATGCATTAAACAAGGCTTGTGGATGCAAAATGAGGCTAATTAAAGCATAAAGAAGCCTAATTATTTAATAAAACCCTAAAAAAGTGTGAAACTATGTTACAACACTTTACAACACTCTAAATAAGGTACAATTAAGTCCATTTAGTTCAAAAGGGCCCAAGACCTAATGTGAGTTTGTTAAACACATTACAACACTAAGTCAAGCCATCATTAAGCTCAACTTTATAAGGAGGGTCCAAACAAGTGTGAAAATGTCATGAATGACATTTTTTTACACTACATTCATTTATAATTTCATGTAATATTTTTTATAGGATTTATGCATCAACAAATAGATATGTAAAAATTATTTTATAATAGTTTAATCAAGTATGTTTATCCATGAATAAATTGGAATATAGTTGAATTTTGAGATCTGACTCATTTAACCAACATGTTAGTTAATAAAATTTGAGTAACATTAAGAATGATATTTAATGCATTTCTACATCACAAATAAATTATAATGACACTTGTAACATTATAAGAATAGAACAATGTCTTTATGTAAAATCCCAAAAACATATGAATAACATAATGAAAGTTAAAACATTGATTTCTTTGAATTGTTTATTTTCAAGATACTAAAAATATTCTTTACTCCAATAAATTGTTTCTTACTTTAATAAACATGTACTAATTTAATTATTTTTATAACTTAAAAATATTTAACTAAATCAAACATATAGACCTCTTAATTTAGACACATAATTAGAAATATATAATACATATCTTAAATAACTATTTAACCATTAAGAAAATATACATAAACAATAAATTGAATAAAAATTATAAAAATCATTTACATAATTTAAAAAGTTAAAACTGAGATGTTTTTTCAATATACTTCCACAAGTCATTAATTAAAAATTCATTTACTTTCATCCCTATCATGAGACACGATTAATAATTACATGGTTGGTAGAATTTAATGAAATTAAATTCTCTTAATAGTCTTTTCTTTTCATAAAAAGATATTTTCTAAAGAAAAATAAATTACATTCCCTATGGAATACTTGAAATTAGTTATTGATTGTTATTTTTAACTATTTAAAAAATTAAATCTTGAAATGAGTTATTTATAAGTATTCATCAATTGCTAAATGTTGCATGTTAGGCATAAATTTTTTTTTCAATAAAATTTCAAATGTTATGTAATGATGATTTTAAAGTATGTAATTATATTGCAAATATAACATTTATATTTATTATGATATTTGGAGGTTCTCCTAGTTTAGTTACACAATGTTTTGTCATAAAATTCATTACAAATAAATTTATTGGTACAAATATGAATGCATTCCTTCAATTTTTTATAACATATTTTTCCTTTGCATTGATTAGTGACCACATATTTCTACAATATCACCTAGTGAATAGCGAAGCAAGTTTCATATGTAACAAATCACAATGAAATACAAACCAACTTAGATTTAACAAGGTGAAGATAGTCAAATAAAAATCATAGTAGCACTATCAATTTATTCAATAAAGTTAGCATGATATCACTTTCCTTTTCAATCAATGAAATAACTTCACATATTTTTATTGTATCTCCCAACTAGTAGTGAAGTAGGTATGCCAACTTATAGTAGAATACAAACCAATTTAAACATAACAAGGTGAAGATAGTTAGGTAAAGATAAAAGTACAAGAAAAGCATGACCAAAGAACAATAAAGATTGTCATTGTGTTATGGAAGGTACCAATAACTCTCTTTATACATAATTTATGAATAGAATTCATATTGCGATGCATTTTTTATTATTGTCCTTAAGCCACCTATGGAAGATACAATCATGAGTAAAACTCCCAAAATTATACATATCTGCACAAAAAGTAAATGCATTAGGAGATCTTTTTAATGTTTCTACATTTGCATAGTTTATTTTTTAAGCTTATAATAATTGAGCAAATGTTGTTTAAATATTTACAACATTAAAAATGTAATAAATTATTTATTCCTTTTATTTGTAATCTTTCAATAAAATGGATTTTTTTTAATCTTAAAATTTGGAAAGCAAGTATAGAGTGCAATACCCAATTTGCTATCCATGATAAGCTAAACCTTCTTGGCTTGTATATTGCAAGCCACATGATGCATGGAAGCTACAATGGAATATAATCCAATAAAAAAGTCATAAATTAAATATAATAAAAAAAAATATTTATTTTGGTTAGAACGGATAAACAAGACTAAGCTTGACTTCAATGGACAAGTTGAATAAAGATGGAGTAGAAAGTACTTACAAAGTAGGTTGTTGGAGCAAATGCAAATCCTCCAAAGAATCCAAGTAGACCCCCAAAGAAAGGAAGTGATATACCAACAAAGCAAGTAGCGGCTGAAATTTATTTTAAAAAATATTAGGATAATTCTTGTAGATCCCCAAAGAAAGGAAGTGATATACCAACAAAGCAAGTTGTGGTTGAAATTTAATTTAAAAAATATTAAGAAAATCCTTGTATAGGGTTGGAAAGAAATGTCAAATGTTAAGTACAATACTTCTTGCCTAGATTTCAACTTTTCTATAAATACAATTCCACTTACCAACATAGAGTGAGCGAACAATCAAACGTAACCATATTCCTGGAGTGAAGTTAAGTTTGGTGACCAACACTGTTTCCATCATATCAAATACTGGCATGGCATAGATCTACATCAAAATATAAACATATCAACATATAGAAAGATTACTTATATAAGATTGATAGTATTTAAATTAAAAATAGTATTTTAAAAAAAAATATGTTGGACTTAGAAAAAGAATTCAAAACTAAAAATGTGGGAATATAAGTTTATTTGAAAAGATTAAATTAAAAAATTTAATAAAGAAATCACTTTTTAAAAAAATTGTATAAAAAGATAATGTAAATTTCTCTATTGAAATAAAATATGTATAAATACTAAATAGGATTAAATCTTAAAATTAAATACACCTTAATAATCAACTTATTTTTTAAGATCTTTATGCTATACATATACACAAATTTAAGTTCCACCATACCAAATCCTTTTAAAAATTCTGTAACAAGACATGTAAAATCCACATAAATACTGGACAGTAAGATAATAACTAGGAACCAAAGTCATTTAAAGCAACATTTAAAAGACTGGGTCTATGTATACCTGATAGCTTCCAATCACATGGACCACCACCATCATGTTTGCTGCTGCAATAAGCCATTTGGGTTTCCCAATTGTAAGTAGAATATTGTCCTCAACAGAGTTTCCATAAGCCCAAAAACCGATCAGTGCTACAGGGAAGTAACAGATAGCAACGATGATGTATGCAACAATTACTCCTCGCCACATAGGAACCTTTGATGGTTTATCTGGTTTGGAAGGTATAGTGGCTTGGATCTCTAGGACCACATTGTGTCCGGCATAAGCAAAGGCCACGTCTCCCAGAGCATTAAACACATTAAAAACTGTATCTGCAGTGGATGTGCTTTTTATACCATAGTCCACATCGGGAATTTGCCCCTGATGGGCAGAGGCTCCCCAAGCAATTGTGGAATAGCTGCACAATCCAATTGCCATGAGTCAGTATAGCATTTCCTGTGCATTTGAATTAACCAGTCGAAGCATAAAGCATAAAGCTTTACCTGAGGGACATTACTGCTGCAGCCAGAGAAATTCCAGCCACTGAGTTGAAATTTGGCAGCTGAGCCAGAACGAAGTGAACTGAACCGAAAATTGCAATGAAGTAGGACTGTCTAATTTTTTTGCATTTATTTTCACAAACAAGGTCGTGAAACCTCTTCAAAGATTTCCCCCCTGTAACCATATACACTATATCTACTCCGA